>CM065374.1:2115000-2207500 GCA_033032245.1 Poecilia picta
AGCTCCATGGAGACTTTGTTGGATGGTCTTCCTCAGCTCACTGCTGCAGATCGGAACATTCTAGATGTTGGAGTTTCAATGGAAGAACTGACAGCTGCGGTTGGACAGATGGTTTCTGGAAAGAGTCCAGGCTTGGATGGTTTACCGGCCGACTTCTACAAACACTTCTGGAGGCTGCTGGGGGACGACTTGTGGGAGGTACTTCAGGAGTGCATTTTAACAGGAATATTACCGTCGTCCTGTCGACAAGCTGTTCTCTCCCTGCTCCCAAAGAAAGGGGATTTGACTTTGTTGAAGAACTGGAGGCCTGTCTCTCTCCTCTGTGTGGACTACAAGTTATTTTCTAAAGTGCTTTCAAATAGGCTGAAAAATGTTCTTGAACTCATTATACACAGAGATCAAGCATATTGTGTTCCTGGGAGATCCATCAAGGACAATCTTTTTCTTTTAAGAGATCTGTTTGATATTTGTAAACTCTATGAAATTGATGTTGGAATTCTTTCTTTAGATCAGGAAAAAGCCTTTGATCGAGTCGATCATTGTTTTCTTTTTTCCACATTGAGAGCATTTGGATTTGGTGAAAGTTTTATTTCTTTAGTGGGTTTATTATATAACGAAGTGTTTTGTGTTGTTAAAGTTGGGGGAGGTTTAAGTCGACCTGTTAAAGTCCAAAGAGGAATTAGACAGGGCTGTCCCATATCTGGACAGTTGTACTCTATTGTAGTTGAGCCTCTTTTGCACAAAGTTCGCTCCACCCTTACTGGTCTTCTTCTTCAGGTTTGCCTAACAATCCAAGTTTGATAGTCTCCGCATATGCTGACGACATAAATATTTTTATCAAGAACCAGAATGACGTTACGGGTCTTCAGCATTGTCTGGAGCTTTATGAAAAAGCCTCTTCAGCTAAGGTTAACTGGGAGAAAAGTTCTGCTTTAAAAGTCGGCCAATGGAAGAACAATAACCTCCCCATTTTGCCTGGTGGCATTCACTGGGTTGATCAGGGTTTAAAATTCTTGGGGGTTTATTTGGGTACTGAGGCTGTTTTGAGGAAAAATTGGGAGGGTGTCATGGAGAGAGTGTGTGCCAGATTATCTAAATGGACATGGTTGCTACCTCAGCTATCTTACAGGGGAAGAGTCCTGGTAGTTAATAACTTGGTCGCTTCGGCTCTCTGGCATAAACTGACTGTGTTGACGCCGCCACCGTCTCTTATACAACGTCTCCAAAAGACTCTAGTGGACTTTTTCTGGTCCGGATGTCACTGGGTGAGAGCCGCTGCCTTGTATCTGCCTGTGGAGGAGGGAGGACAAGGACTAATTGACATCATGTCCCGGATCGCGGCCTTCAGGCTTCAAACTTTGCAGAAGTTGTTGTATGGGGTTGGACTGCCATGGCTGGACACGGCGCGTCTCCTGCTGAGGACAGCAGGTCGTATGGGGTACGACAAACACCTCTTTCTGCTGAGACAAGGATCTCTGGATCTGTCTGGCCTCACCCTGTTCTACCAGTCTGTGCTAAACGCTTGGAAGATCCTCACTTTCGAGAGAGAGACTGAGGCAACACCTGGAATGTGGGTTTTTGAGGAGCCCCTGTTTGAAAACATTTTCCTCCGTCACAGCTCCTCTCATCTGGTTCGCTGAGATCCAGGATGAGGGAAGCAGGCTGTGTGAAGCTGGGTCACCTGATGAAGCTGCCTGTGGACAGTCTGATGGAGAGTCTACAGATACGATCCAACAGAATCGCATCAAGGCTGAAAGAAGAAACATGTGCCTCTCTGCCAGTTTCCATCAGAGCGTTTGCTGAGAACAGTTCTCTGTCTGACCAATGGGATGATGAATGTGAGGACATGTTTCCTTCCCTGATCGTCTCTCCTGCAGTGGATCAGTGGCAGGATGAACCAGAGCTGTTATTGTCTCTCCAAGATTCTCCTTTGGGTCGTTTTGACGGCCTGGGGAAGAAGGTTTTGTACCACGTCTGTGTGAAGGTGCTGAATTTACGCTTGCTGGCAGAGGTGAGGGTTTCGAAGTGGCTTGAGTTTTTTGGCTCCGGCTCTTCCCCAAGAGGCTGTTGGGGTCCCTGACACCCCTGTTGAGAAGCGGGTGGGTGACTCCAGTGGAGGGTTGTACATGGGGCCATAGCTACAAACAGGTATCTGGCTCACCTTGATCCTGGGGTTAGTGTTTCCTGTTGTTACTGTTCTCAGGATGAAACTTTATCTCATTTATTTGTCCAATGTTCAAGACTGAAGCCTCTTTTTGTTCTTTTAGGTCGTTTGTTTGGTGGATTTGGTGAACAGTTTTCTAGCTGTGTTTTTATTTATGGTCCACGGTACAGTGCAGGAAAGAAATCTATTCACACGCTTATAAATTTCATTTCTGGGACTGCGAAACTGGCAATATGGTTATCAAGGAGAAACAAAAAGAACGGACACCAAACGATGATGCTTGTGTTTTATTTCAGACTGATAATCGCTAGAATTCGTGTGGAGTTTAGTTTTTTAAGTTGACAAAGAACATTGATGGATTTGTAAGCAAATGGGGAATTAATGATGTTTTGTGTACATGGGATGAGTTTTCTTTAGTTTTTTCTTTTGTTTGAGTTTGTATTTATGATTGTTTTTGTCTGTTGTCTTATATAAGGAATGTAAAATAAAGGAAATTTTAAACCTCAAAAACCTCTCTTTCTCTCTCTCTTGTGTCTCTGTCTCTCTCCTCTCTCTCTCTCTCTCTCCTCTCTCTCCTCTCCTCTTTCTTTCTCTCTCTCCTCTTCTTTCTCTCTCTCTCTCTCTCCTTCTCTGTCTCTCTCTCTCTCTCTCTCTCTCTCTTCTCTTCTCTCTCTTCTCTCTCTCTCTCTCTCTCTCTCTCTCTCTCTCTCTCTCCTTCTCTCTCGTCTCTCTCTCTCTCTCTCTCTTCTCTCTGTCTCTTCTCCTCTCTCTCTCTCTCTCTCTTGGTTTAGTGGGTTTTTTGGTTCTTCTTTCTACCTTTTTCTTTAACACTTTTTTCCTCGTACAGTTTGTTGATCTTTGAGTGGTTTTGGTTTTCCAGGCTGGTCTGGTATCTTGTAGCTGCCGGTTTGGTTTGGCGTTTGGCATCATGCCTGTAGTTGGAGGCGGTGCAGAGTTTGAAAAGTTGACCCGCCGTCATGCTGTCAAACTCATACCGACAGTGAATTGTTGAGTGGAGGAAGCAGCTTCAGCTGTTGGAGATCTGGTAGGTTATGATGGTGTGAAATCTGCTTCCCGTATGAATGGAGCGATTCTGATCTTTCTTGATGCTACATATAAAGTGAATGAGTTGGTTGAAACGGGCGTCGTCATCCATGAAACCTTCACGCCGGTTCTGCCGCTGGTTAGTCCAGCTAAAAAGATCATAATCTCAAATGCAGCCCGTTTATTAAAAACGAGCTGCTACTCTACGGACAGCCAGTTTCACCCATAAAGATGGTTTCTTTAGGTTGTAAATCTGTGTTTCTTAAGCATGTTGTGTGTCACAGAAGGCAGGTATTCATGATCCTTAAAGATGCAGCTAATGACCTTAATCTGTCCTTTAATTTCAAAGTGGACGGTTTTAATTATATGGTTTTTGCCTCTTCTGAGAACATGAAATGTTTTGGTTGCGGTGCAGAAGGTCATATAATTCGATCGTGTCCAGAAAAACGGAGGAATACACAGTTGGTGAGGACTGGAGATGGTGGTGAGGCAGATCCTGATGTTACTGGAGCCGTAGTTCCTGGTGATCCTCTGTTGAAACTGTAGAAGAACAGCAGGAGCTGCGATCCTCTGTAACCTGTGATGCTCTAATGAAGTTGATGCCACTGATGGTGAGATGATACATGATTATTCCATTAATATGTGTGATGTAGATTCAGAGGAAAAAAGATCTGATGACATTTTTTGTGAAAGCCTTTGTGAAGATGACAACATGCTTGATGACGATTTGCTGAAATTGTCTCAGAAAAGGAAAAGTTCTGAAGCTGCTAACAGCAGCACTAAAGCTCTCAGAGCTAAGAGAGCAAATAAAGCAGGAGACAGCAGGTTAGAGTCTGATAGCAGCTTTTCTCTGAGCCAAGATCAGCAGAATCTGTGTCCTCCTGCTGAAATTAAAAAAAAAACTAAAGGGTTCAGGATTAATGTAGAAAAATATTTTGCAGATATAAAATTGTGTTTTGAATCCTCTCGGGTTTTAACAAAGAAAACTGGACATTTTGTCGATGATGTGTTAACAGATCAGGAAATATTTCGCTTAAAGAAACTGATCTTGAAAGCCAAAGCCCAAAAATTCACTGCTAATGTAGATTTAGAGAATTTTTTTACATGTCTTTGTGTTTTTTCTGTTATTTCGTTTTTTCAGTGTGTGACTTTAAAATAGGCACATTAAATCTAAATGGTGCCAGAGATGAAGAAAAGAGAGCTGAGTTTTTTAAACTTATGGCTCTAAAGAACATTGATATAATGTTAATTCAAGAGACACACAGCACTGCTGATAATGAGCGACTGGAAGAAGGAATGTCTGTTTTAGCCACAGACCAGCTGTATTCGTGGGGTTGGGATTATTTTTTCCAAGAATTTTTTGCCCATTTCTTGTGAAGCAGAGGAAATAATTGAAGGTCAATTATTAAAACTTAAAGCCAAATATGAAAATGTGAATATTGTTTTTCTTAATGCTCCATCTAAAGGGGTTGATATGGTTTTATTGAACACTTTAGGTGATATTGTAAATGACTGTAATGACTTTTTGTTTTTGTGTGGAGATTTTAACTGAGAATCAGTTACTTGATAGGAACCACTTAGAACCTCATGCTGGATCCTCTCAGAGGCTCAGGCAGCTGCTGCGACCTCTGACCTTTCAGATGTGTGGAGAGATTTCAACAGGAATCAGAGACAAAATACATGGAGTCATTCTAAAGATAACCTTTTATCCTTGAAAGATTGGATCGTATATATACTTTTAAACATTATTTGAATATTTTTAAAGCTGCACAGTGGCGCAGTTGGTAGAGCTGTTGCCTTGCAGCAAGAAGGTTCTGGGTTCGATTCCCGGCCCCAGCCTTTCTGCATGGAGTTTGCATGTTCTCCCTGTGCATGGTGGGTTTTCTCCGGGGACTCCGGTTTCCTCCCACAGTCCAAAAACATGACTGTCAGGTTAATTGGTCTGTCTAAATTGCCCCTAGGTGTGAGTGTGTGTGTTCATGGTTGTTTGTCCAGTGTGTGTCTCTGTGTTGCCCTGCGACAGACTGGCGACCTGTCCAGGGTGACCCCTGACCCCGCCTCCCACCCGGAACGCCAGCTGGAGAGGCACCAGCACCCCCCAACCCCATTAAGGGACAAGGGTGTAGGAAAATGGATGGATGGATGAATATTTTTAAAAACTTCAAATAATTCCTGTTGGTTTTTCTGATCACTGTCTAGTTTGTTGCTCTGTGTTTATTAAAAATGTCCGTTCACAGAGAGTCTATTGGCATTTTAATACAGCTCTTCTAAATGATGCAACTTTTAGAAGAGCTTTTCAGTATTTCTGGATCAATCATAAACAATCTAAGACAGATTTTTCTTGTGTCCAACAGTGGTGGGATTATGGCAAATGTCAAATCAAGCAGTTGTGTAAATCATTCAATCTCGCCCAGATTTACAGGCAGAATAAAACTGCTGAGTCATTCTTGGATGTTCTCTAAATATTAAATAAGATGCAACTCAAGCCTTAAATGAAACAACCAGCTGGACTCATGACAAAGCTACGGGAGCCCTGAAGGACCAAATAGACTTTTTATCTTGATTTTAAAAGTCATCTGTGCAAAAAGAAAAGAAAATATTTATAGTTTTTGTTTTTCTCTTTGTAGAATCTGTTTAGTAGTGGATGATTAAAAACCCCCAACCTATTCTGGTTGGTTGCTGACAAATAAGAAATAAATATTTTGACATTAAAGGTATTTTTTATTTAATTAAAAACGCATTTTATATAATTTATTATTAATTTGTAAAAGTACTAAATCTAACTGAGGATCTGTCACAGGGCTTAAGGATATATGTTGAATGAATGTTAACTTTATATAGAAGTCATGAATTTTTAATTTTACACCATTTTGTATATTTTGGCATTGTTTTTGCCATGTTTTGTAAACTTTTCTCGTACTGGGATTGCAGATGGAAATAAGCTTATATCTATCTGCTTCTACCCGGAACATTTTTATTCATTCAAATAAAAAAATATTTTGTTTTCAACTTTAAACTACGCAAAACTTTCATATCTGTAACTGTGGAGGAACGGTAGGTATGTGCTGCCCTCTGTTGGCCACTGGAGGGAGGTACAGCTACCAGGAAGCAAAGATGAATTATTATATGTGAATGAGTCTGTTTCCTACGGAAGCCCATCTCCGCCATGAAAAAAAGCTAAACAGGAAGTCATATTAACTTCAAGTCTAATATGAGATTAAAGTCAACTTCCTTTCAAGTCATAGAATTTAAAGTCTAATTTCCGTTAGTCATAATAGACTTTCAAAGTCATACTTTTCCCTTTCAGCAGTCATAATTATGAGATTTAAAGTCATAATTATGACTTTGAAATTTAAAGTCATAATTATGACTGAAAGTCGAAATTATGACTTTAAATCTCATAATTATGACTTTCACAGTCATAATGAATTAAAGTAATAATATGACTTGAATTAAGCTATATGACTTTCAAATTATGACTTTCAAGTCATAATTATGAGATTTAAAGACATAATTTCGACTTTCAGTCATAATTATGACTTTCAAAGTCATACTTTTCCCTTTCACAGTCATAATAGATTTAAAGTCATAATTTTGACTTTCACAGTCATAATTATGAGATTTAAAGTAATAATTTCGACTTTCAGTCATAATTTCGACTTTCACAGTCATAATTTTCACGTTCACAGTCATACTCATGAGATTGATGAGAATTATGAGACTTTAAATCTCATAATTATGACTTTGAAAGTCGAAATTATGACTTCCTGTTTAGCTTTTTTTCATGGCGGAAATGGGCTTCCATAGGTTTTCCCTAATCGTAGAATAAAATAATTGAAATAAAGGCAGAGATTTAGAGACACATGTTGTCCAAGTCACGCCTGCCGTAACCAACCTCCTTCCACTAGGGGGAGCTATTTGACAGAGTAGTTAAAGTAACTACGCTGGAAATTACACAACAATTTATGAAGAAAAAGTCAGATTAATCACAGTGTTTCCATTAGTTTACGTATTTTTTTAAGGAACAATGCCAAGAAAAAGCAGTTTGAAAGGTAAATCCTGCACTTAAAAAAGCGATAATCAAATTTTTCTGCTAATAAACCAAAAACAAATCACAGCTGACATCGGTGACGCAACAACCCGCTTATAGTCTATTAATTTATAACAACTTATAACAAAAGACTCCGGACGCTGTGGAAGTTTGTGCGTATGAATCACATATGACGACCTTCTGACGTCATGCCGTTGCTCTTCACAAGTGGAAATGTTGCGCGTTACGTCGGTTACGTGTGAGTTTGTTGTTTTATTGACACCGGAACCACGTAATAAAATCAGGAATCCCGCTGCGCTCGCGCTGGTTGTGGACTTTAATCTGCTTTACGGCACATCCGGTCAGAAATGGTCGGTTATGTGACGGAGGGTCGCGCCGCCATCGCTCCACTCACGCCAACACTATTTTCATCGTGGTCAAAGATGAAGCGCAGTTCAAGATGGTTCCCCTCCCAGCGCAACCGAAACCAAAAGTACAGCGCAAAAAGTTCACAAAACATATCAATCCTCAATTTAAAAGTTTTAAAACAAAAATAATATAAATGTATAGAACCAGCAGAAAGGAATGTAAATGTTTTAAACGTTGGAACCCCTAAAATAAAGTTTTTACCAGAGAGGTAAAGAAAAACTGATTCAAATTCATGTTTTTAAAATCAGCTTAGATAATATATGATATTACTAAATATTACACATTTAATAATAGTTTTAATGCTTTTTATTTTATATGTTATCGTTCTTTCTCTGCCCTTACTAGCCAGAGCTATTGCCATAAACAGGAGCTAAGACAAAATCAAAACAGATCAAAAATTTAAAGTGAAAATCAAGCGTCTTCAGGTCGTTGTAACATCGTTCTTAAATAATTGATAAAATATTTCATCCCAGTGCAAACCGTAACCAGTTTGAGTAACAAACTGGTGCTCTGTCTAGCATCCGCTACCCTCTTCTTTGTGTTAGCATTTCCAAACAGCAGCAGCTAACTCTTCTTCATCCTACGTATTTCAGTGCTCTCCAGTTCAAATTGAAAAAGCTACTCAATCCGGAAAAATGAGAAGATATCAAACTTGGTAACTTGTTTAAAATTAGCGCTTATCAATGTAAGTTACATTCAGAGTTAAAATAATATGGGACACTTAAAAATACCACTGTATTTCAAAATCCGCTTTGTTCTGTTAGACATAATAGTACTGGTGTGATGTAAGCTAATAGGGTATGAGCCACGAGAGCTGGTGACGTATTTCCCATTGTATTTATGCCACATAGGTTGGTTCCGGTTCCTGCTGGCTCCTATTTTTACCCAAAGCTGCAAGATCTGTACCCTGAAAGACACAAAACTTAAAATATCTGGGAGCTACTGGTTCAACAATCGAGTTTTTGGTGTGCCATTTTGTCCAGTAATTAGCCGGTACCATCCAGTGCTTAGTTTTTTCATTTTCCTGCTGATATCAAGGCGACAGCAGAATGTAGCCAAAACTTAGCCACTACGGCTAACACCCGGTTTGTAGCTGCTGCTATTTCAAAGCTTGAGGATATTGAAGATCCAGCGTCAGAAATGGGAAGACGGAAGTTAAAAGGGTAAAACAATGCTAATGATAGAGGGTATGTTATGTTTTGGAATGATGAAGCATCTGGTGCTGACATATTAGCATGAGGGTAAGTGAAAATCTGCTTGAGGCCCCAGAAAGGCTTATGAAACCAATTCCCCCGGCAAAATGTGAAAATAAGGCAATAATTTAAAAATATTCAAGACTTTTTTTTATGAAAACACGTTGTTCCTGTTCTAAAAAAATTAAAAAAAACACTTGAAAATATGACGTAAGCTTAGCAAAAGGAAGTCACAGCGCTTAACCGGAAGTGAGCGCCCAAGTTCCGCTCGGGGCCTTTACCGTGACCGGACCGGCCAGTGGAAAGAGGGAGGGTCACACTCTCGCTTCCAGTCGCTCCTCTTTGGCGGACGCCTTGCTGTGGATGACAACCGTCCAGCTCGTCGCAAAAACAGCGGTGCTGCTGCTGCTGGGCTGGCCGGGCCGAACCGAGCCGAACGCGAACCGGGGAGGGGAAGAATTCACTGACACAGCCCGAGCATGGCGACCCAAAGCACCGCATCCTGCACTGGATCGACTCTGCTGCAGCCAATCAGCGACATCATAGACCTCCCGCTCGACCAGGTACGAGTCCAGATCCAGACTTTATAAATAGACCGAGTCCGTGACGTGATTCTCCACGCGACGTGTTATCGTAACAGCTGATGAAGATGATGAAGATGAGCCGCTGTCCTTTGTGGACTGGGTCAATGTTGGCGTGTCTCCAGGAGACACAATGGCTTCTGTTCACTACTGGAGGTCCAAAACATCTGACAAGCTCGGTCTGGTTCTCATCAACCCGGTTCTGAAGGGAAATATACGACCAGAACCAGAACCAGCACGACCCACAGTGTTTAGGGTGCGGATTAAATTTTTATTTAATCAGACACCAGGTGAAAATGTCCATACGAAGTAGTTTTAAATGATTACGGAAGTAAATATGTGCCATCAAACACCAGGTGAAAATGTCCATACGAAGTAGTTTTAAATGATTACGGAAGTAAATATGTGCCATCAAACACCAGGTGAAAATGTCCATACGAAGTAGTTTTAAATGATTACGGAAGTAAATATGGGCCATCAAACACCAGGTGAAAATGTCCATAAGAAGTAGTTTTAAATGATTATGGAAGTAAATATGTGCCATCAAACACCTGGTGAAAATGTCCATAAGAAGTAGTTTTAAATGAATATGGAAGTAAATATGTGCCATCAAACACCAGGTGAAAATGTCCATAAGAAGTAGTTTTAAATGATTATGGAAGTAAATATGTGCCATCAAACACCAGGTGAAAATGTCCATAAGAAGTAGTTTTAAATGATTATGGAAGTAAATCTGTGCCATCAAATACCTGGTGAAAATGTCCATAAGAAGTAGTTTTAAATGATTATGGAAGTAAATATGTGCCATCAAATACCTGGTGAAAATATCCATAAGAAGTAGTTTTAAATGATTATTTCAGCATTTAAATCCAGTGGAGAGGAAAGTATGGAAGTAAATATGTGCCATTAGAATTTGAATAAAAAATGCATCTGAAATTTGAATGTTGTATATTTGTGCTGAAGAAAACTGGAAAATAAATAAAAACAGAAAATATTGCATGTGAATTTTTAAAAGTTGAATTTTTTTATATGTAGAATTTTTTTAACACTAAATATATATATATAAATATATATATATATTCTGAATTTTAAATTGAAAAAGTAAGCGCAAATGTACAACATTCAAATTTCAGATGCATTTTTAATTCAAATTCTGATGGCACATATTTCCTTCCCTAGGAAAGTAGCTGCACTTGCACATGAATGCTACCAAACCCGTAGAATCAGGAGACCTTAGAGCCAGTCGGTCGACTCGGTAAAGGTAATTTGTCTGGAAGTAACTCGTTAGAAGCTTTTTTACTCCTGAAGCCTCCGAAGAGAGAAAACACATGAACAGCAGAGCTCGGTGGTGGCAGCATGATGATATGGGCCTGCTGTGAAGATGGAACCATCAGTTTGGGGCTTCATCTCCGTCGAAGAGGCGATGTCACCGCCACAGAAACAACGTAAAGGAGTGGCCTAGTCAAAGTCTGAACCTCAATCTGATTGAGAAGCTACATAACTAACTATTATTTTAGTAATTCATTAATCGATTATATCAGTCAATCTCATGAAGAAGTGTCACATTCTACTGACTTTTCTTTCAACAATTCTTTAAACAATATTAGAAATACATTAAATCAGTGGTTCTTAGCCTGGCTTCGATCGTTACATCGCTCAGCCAATCAGAGGATCACGTTACATCGCTCAGCCAATCAGAGGATCAGGTTACATCGCTCAGCCAATCAGAGGATCAGGTTACATCGCTCAGCCAATCAGAGGACCACGTTACATTGCTGAGCCAATCAGAGGATCAGGTTACATTGCTCAGCCAATCAGAGGATCAGGTTACATTGCTCAGCCAATCAGAGGATCAGGTTACATTGCTCAGCCAATCAGAGGATCACGTTACATTGCTCAGCCAATCAGAGGATCAGTTACATTGCTCCTCCAATCAGAGCTGAGGAGGAGCCTGATTGGAGGAGCTTCACTCTCAGCAGGGATTTGAACTTGTGTCTTTATTTACTTCAGCAAAGCTCACAGTTTTTACCAAACTCTGTATCTTTCTGTCTAAATCTGCTGCTTAGTTGCATCTTTTTGGGGTTGGTGCTGCCTCTAGTGGCAGGAGGTGGTAACACAACTAATATAATTACATTACTAAATCAGAATACCGCAAAGTCTTTATTATTTATTATAAATTTTTCATTCTCTTGAGAATGTAGAGCTAATAAAATGATCTAAACCTTAAAGTGGTTCCAGTTTCAACCTGTTGAAACATTTTAAATACTTTGGGTCGTTCCTGGACAGTCAGATCAACTTTACTGAAAACACTGACTATATTTTGAGGAACTGTCCTCAGAGACTCTACCTTTAAGAAAACTTGGAGATCTTGGGGTGAAACAACTAGACTCTAGTTCTGTCACCCCAATGTCTTGAATTTGGGGGAAACATATTTTATTCATCACTACTGAAGGGTTCAGTGAACGAAACTGGTGGGTTCGGTTCCTCATAAAGGTTAAGAACCACTGATCTAAAATATGCAACTAAACAAATAACTAATTTATTTTTTAAAATAAGAAAATAAACATGTAATTGCCTAAAATGCAGTAACGGCTCTGCATCAGGTGAAGATAAAAACAAACATCTAAAAGTCGTTTGTGTCTGAATATTGTCAGCAAATGGCGTCTTTTTGAATCACTTAACAACTAAATTAGACGATTTTCTCAATAATCGATTAATGGTGATTAATCTTGATTAATCGATTCAGACCTAGTTTAACTTGCGTTGCAACAAAACGTAAATAAATCAGTTTAGAGTCTAAATGAACTGATGAGGCATAACATTATGACCACCTAAACTGTGATGAATGTAATTTAATAAAGGATAAACAATAAACTGACCTGTTCTGCGCCAGGTAATAGAAACAGATGGAGTTTTAGTGACATTTCTAGAAATAAAATCGTCTTGATATAAAGAAGAAATCTTTGTTTTTTCTAATTTATTAACAACATTCTTGGGTTCAGCTGAATTTTTCAGTAAATTGAAACACAAGCATTGGAGAAACTTTGACTCAGACGGAGATTTGGGTCAAGAAACGTGTCGAATGTGAACCAGTTCAGTAAAATCTGACATTTTCAGTTTGTTATTGAGGAGATAAAAATTAAAAAAAGTCACAAGAAACTTATTTTGATAGTTAAGGTGACAATTTTGGCCCATAGCAGCAAAAGGTAACTAAGAATTATTTTAGTAATTGATTAGTCTATCAGTTATTCAGTCACTCAATCGATTAATCGGATAAAAAATTGACACATTCTTTAGATTATTCAATTTACCACTCAATATATATGGAAGTCAAAAGATGCCAATACATCATTTAACCCTATTTTTAAATTTTAATTGGCTAAAATGCTTTAAAATGGCGTTCTGTTGGTGACTGCTGGATCATTTATGGATTATGAATTTAGTGCTTTTTTACAGAATTTGAACCGAGTGAAGCTAAAACTTCATTCAGAACAGATTCACAAAGATTTTCCAGAATCTTTAGTTTTGACTTTAGTGTTGCTCTGATTGTGCTCTTCCTTTTTTAAATACGTATACTCCAGTTAATCATTCACCGGTGACTAAATTATTTGACAATAATCGATTAATCACGATTAATCGTTTCATTCCGATGTGTTGACTTTCTCTCAGGAACCACATGGTGACAGTAGAGACAAGTGGCTCCATTTTAGCAGGAAGAAAAGCCTCTCGCCTTCACAATCGGTTGTCTTTTAGCTTCATGTTTGGTAAAATCGGGTCATTTTTTCGGTTTTACCTGGGAATCGGTGCAGCAGCCTCACCTGGACGAGGCGGACATGTTGACAATCGGGTCATTTTTTGGTTTTATCTGTTGAAAATCGGGTCATTTTTTGGTTTTATCTGTTTAAAATCGGGTCATTTTACGGTTTTATCTGTTTAAAATTGGCTCATTTTTCGGTTTTACCTGGGAATCGGTGCAGCAGCCTCACCTGGACGAGGCGGACATGTTGAAAATCGGGTCATTTTTTGGTTTTATATCTGTTTAAAATCGGGTTATTTTTGGTTTTATCTGTTGAAAATCGGGTTATTTTTTGGTTTTATCTGTTTAAAATCGGGTCATTTTATGGTTCTATCTGTTTAAAATTGGGTCATTTTTCGGTTTTACCTGGGAATCGGTGTGCAGCAGCCTCACCTGGACGAGGCGGACATGTTGAAAATCGGGTCATTTTACGGTTTTATCTGTTTAAAATCGGGTCATTTTACGGTTTTATCTGTTTAAAATCGGGTCATTTTACGGTTTTATCTGTTTAAAATCGGGTCATTTTATGGTTTTATCTGTTTAAAATTGGGTCATTTTTCGGTTTTACCTGGGAATCGGTGCAGCAGCCTCACCTGGACGAGGCGGACATGTTGAAAATCGGGTATTTTTTGGTTTTATCTGTTTAAAATCGGGTCATTTTACGGTTTTATCTGTTTAAAATTGGGTCATTTTTCGGTTTTACCTGGGAATCGGTGCAGCAGCCTCACCTGGACGAGGCGGACATGTTGAAAATCGGGTCATTTTTTGGTTTTATCTGTTGAAAATCGGGTCATTTTTTGGTTTTATCTGTTGAAAATCGGGTCATTTTTTGGTTTTATCTGTTTAAAATCGGGTCATTTTACGGTTTTATCTGTTTAAAATCGGGTTATTTTCGGTTTTACCTGGGAATCGGTGCAGCAGCCTCACCTGGACGAGGCGGACATGTTGAAAATCGGGTCATTTTTTGGTTTTATCTGTTGAAAATCTGGTCATTTTTTGGTTTTATCTGTTGAAAATCGGGTCATTTTTTGGTTTTATCTGTTTAAAATCGGGTCATTTTACGGTTTTATCTGTTTAAAATCGGGTCATTTTACGGTTTTATCTGGAATCGGTGCAGCAGCCTCACCTGGACGAGGCGGACATGTTGAAAATCGGGTCATTTTTTGGTTTTATCTGTTTAAAATCGGGTTATTTTCGGTTTTACCTGGGAATCGGTGCAGCAGCCTCACCTGGACAAGGCGGACATGTTGAAAATCGGGTCATTTTTTGGTTTTATCTGTTTAAAATCGGGTCATTTTACGGTTTTATCTGTTAAAATGGGTCATTTACGTTATAAATTGGCTCATTTTCGGTTTTACCTGGAATCGGTGCAGCAGCCTCACCTGGACGAGGCGGACATGTTGAAAATCGGGTCATTTTTTGGTTTTATTTGTTTAAAATCTGGTTATTTTTTGGTTTTATCTGTTGAAAATCGGGTTATTTTTTGGTTTTATCTGTTGAAAATCGGGTCATTTTACGGTTTTATCTGTCTAAAATCGGGTTATTTTTTGATTTTATCTGTTGAAAATCGGGTCATTTTTTGGTTTTATCTGTTTAAAATCGGGTCACTTTTTGGTTTTACCTGGGAATCGGTGCAGCAGCCTCACCTGGACGAGGCGGACATGTTGAAAATTGGGTCATTTTTTTGGTTTTATCTGTTTAAAATCGGGTCATTTTACGGTTTTATCTGTTTAAAATTGGGTCATTTTTCGGTTTTACCTGGGAATCGGTGCAGCAGCCTCACCTGGACGAGGCGGACATGTTGAAAATCGGTCATTTTTTGGTTTTTCTGTTTAAAATCGGTTTGGTCTGTATCGGGTTTTTTTGGTTTTACTGTGAAATGGGTCATTTTTTGGTTTTATCTGTTTTAAAATTGGGTCATTTAAACGGTTTTTCTGTTTAAAATGGTATTTTTGGTTTTACCTGGGAAACGTGATGCAGCCTCACTCTGACTGAGGCTGACTATGTTGAAAATCGGTATTTTTAGTTTTCTGTTAAAATCGGGTTATTTTTGGTTTTAATCTGTTGAAAATCGGGTTCATTTTTTGGTTTTATCTGTTTAAAATCGGTCATTTTATGGTTTTTATCTGTTTAAAATTGGGTCATTTTCGGTTTTAACCTGGAAATGTGCAGCAGCCTCACCTGGACGAGGCGGAATGTTGAAAATCGGGTCATTTTTTGGTTTTATCTGTTTAAAATCGGTGTTATTTTGGTTTTATATGTTTAAAATCGGGTCATTTTACGGTTTTATTTGTTTAAAATCGGGTCATTTTATGGTTCTATCTGTTTAAAATTGGGTTATTTTTGGTTTTACCTGGGAATCGGTTGCAGCAGCCTCACTGGACGAGGCGGACATGTTGAAAATCGGGTCATTTTACGGTTTTATCTGTTTAAAATCGGGTTTCATTATTTTATGGTTTTATCTGTTTAAAAATTGGGTCATTTTTCGGTTTTACCTGGGAATCGGTGCAGCAGCCTCACCTGGACGAGGCGGACATGTTGAAAATCGGGTTATTTTTTGGTTTTATCTGTTTAAAATCGGGTCATTTTACGGTTTTATCTGTTTAAAATTGGGTCATTTTTTCGGTTTTACCTGGGAATCGGTGCAGCAGCCTCACCTGGACGAGGCGGACATGTTGAAAATCGGGTCATTTTTTGGTTTTATCTGTTGAAAATCGGGTCATTTTTGGGTTTTATCTGTTGAAAATCGGGTTCATTTTTTGGTTTTTATCTGTTTAAAATCGGGTCATTTTACGGTTTTATCTGTTTAAAATTGGGTCATTTTTGGTTTTTATCTGGGTTTAACATAAATCGGGTCATTTTACGGTTTTATCTGTTTAAAAATGGTTATTTTGGTTTTACCTGGGAATCAGTGCAGCAGCCTCACCTGGACAGGCGGACATGTTGAAAATCGGGTTATTTTTTTGTTGGTTTTTTGTTTATAAATCGGGTTATTTTTGGTTTTATCTGTTTAAAATCGGGTCATTTTACGGTTTTATCTGTTTAAAATTGGTCATTTTTCGGTTTTACCTGGGAATCGGTGCAGCAGCCTCACCTGGACGAGGCGGACATGTTGAAAATCGGGTCATTTTTTGGTTTTATTTGTTTAAAATCTGGTTATTTTTTGGTTTTATCTGTTGAAAATCGGGTTATTTTTTGGTTTTATCTGTTGAAAATCGGGTCATTTTACGGTTTTATCTGTCTAAAATCGGGTTATTTTTTGATTTTATCTGTTGAAAATCGGGTCATTTTTTGGTTTTATCTGTTTAAAATCGGGTCACTTTTTGGTTTTACCTGGGAATCGGTGCAGCAGCCTCACCTGGACGAGGCGGACATGTTGAAAATCGGGTCATTTTTTTGGTTTTATCTGTTTAAAATCGGGTCATTTTACGGTTTTATCTGTTTAAAATTGGGTCATTTTTCGGTTTTACCTGGGAATCGGTGCAGCAGCCTCACCGGACGAGGCGGACATGTTTGAACCCAGATCCAGCCGACATTTTTTCAGCAGCGGTGTTGGTGTGGTTCTGGTTCTGGTCTGGTTCTGGTTCTGGTGTGGTTCTGGTTCTGGTGTGGTTCTGGTTCTGGTGTGGTTCTATACTAACATGTTATTTATTGGAAGCTAATGCTAAAGTGCTGTATCAACATGTTATTTAGTGTAATTTAATGCTAAAGCGCTATACCTACATGTTATTTAGTGAAAGCTAATGCTAACATCGTATATCAACATGTTATTTATTGGAAGCTAATGCTAAAGTGCTGTATCAACATGTTATTTAGTGAAAGCTAATGCTAAAGTGCTGTACCAACATGTTATTTAGTGAAAGCTAATGCTAAAGTGCTGTATCAACATGTTATTTAGTGAAAGCTAATGCTAAAGTGCTGTACCAACATGTTATTTAGTGAAAGCTAATGCTAAAGTGCTGTACCAACATGTTATTTAGTGAAAGCTAATGCTAAAGTGCTGTACCAACATGTTATTTAGTGAAAGCTAATGCTAAAGTGCTGTACCAACATGTTATTTAGTGAAAGCTAATGCTAAAGTGCTGTACCTACATGTTATTTTTTGGAAGCCAATGCTAAAGTGCTGTACCTACATGTTATTTAGTGAAAGCTAATGCTAACATCGTATATCAACATGTTATTTATTGGAAGCTAATGCTAAAGTGCTATACTAACATGTTATTTAGTGAAAGCTAATGCTAAAGTGCTGTATCAACATGTTATTTAGTGAAAGCTAATGCTAAAGTGCTGTACCAACATGTTATTTAGTGAAAGCTAATGCTAAAGTGCTGTACCAACATGTTATTTAGTGAAAGCTAATGCTAAAGTGCTGTACCAACATGTTATTTAGTGAAAGCTAATGCTAAAGTGCTGTACCAACATGTTATTTAGTGAAAGCTAATGCTAAAGTGCTGTACCTACATGTTATTTTTTGGAAGCCAATGCTAAAGTGCTGTACCTACATGTTATTTATTGCTAACATGATATACCAACTTCATCTGTTTTATATTTGCGTATAAACCCAGCGAATGTTCCTGGTGGATTTGTGTGCAGCAGCGTTTCTGGCCTCAGCAGCTGCTGGGTGTCGAGCTTCTCTCTCTCGGGTTCAGCTTCTCTCGGCGTTGCATCAGGTGCAGAGCGCTGCAGCAGACACGCATGTTGGCACGTTTGTGGCTTCCAACCTGACGCCACCGACCCAGACGTGGCGGAGCACAGCTTCGAATTTCCTGGTGCTTTTCAACGTGTACGAATAAACGGCAGCCAGCTTCTGTGTGGTTTCTAGACAACCATCTTCACAGCATGATGCTGCCACTTTGGCTAATCACAGGCCTGAAACCGCATAAGAAAACCAAAGGTTGGAGGATGTGATGTAAAGAAGTTCAAGTTGTGTCAGTACTGTTTCCAGAAATAAGTAATTTCACTCCATTGAGAGTAAATCATGCTTCGCCTTCGGAGCAGCAGACGGACGTTCAGACCTTCATCAGACAGATTTTCACAGGAAAATGTAAAAATCTGGTTAAAATATTGATTAAATCTGTAGAAACTGAGCAGATACCCTGGATAAGGCTTTGCTTCCTTTGGTTTTACTCTCTGTCCCCCAGCTGGACGCAACGTCTGGACTTTTTCATAAAGTTAAATCGGGACAGAGTTACTTTATGGTATATATCTGTCATAGTGTTGCACATCTGTCTCTGCTCACCGTCATCATGGTGGACGAGTTCAGGCTCAGCAGCTCGTCCTCCATTTCTCTCCCGTTTCCCCTGAAATGTTCCAGTTTCTGCAGCCTTAAACCAAGCACACACTGACTTCAATAGATTCAACAAGACTAACATTTAAATTAAATTTTAGGGTTTTTTTTACTTGACTCTCCAGGATCATCATCCGTTTATTCACTAACGAAGGTCGGACTCTTCTCATTTCTTCTGTCTGAATACTCCAGTTAGCGATTAATCGATTACTGAATTAGTTGCCGGTTGTCTTGGTAACCGATTAATCGTTTCAGCTTTACAATAAGTATCTATAAATTTGACTAAAAGCAGTGATGTGAATCAGTTTTGTATAAATAAATAAAGAGTCTCATTTCAGACGTTTTCTAAGAGCGTCGTTTCTGTTGGTCACTGTCATCGTTGTTTCTCTGCTGCTGCAACATCTGCATCATTTTATAAGGATAAAGACGTTTTTACGTCATTCAGCCGTTTGCTCCTCCGGCAGGGTGACCTCTGGTGAGACCAGCTGAAACGCTGCAGGCGCTGCAGGGCCGACCCGACCCGACCCGGCCCGGCCCGGCGCTGCAGGCGCTGCCTTGTGGGGAAACGTCTGATTGTTCAGCTATTAATATCCTGGATCATCCTGCTGCTCTGCAGGCTTCATGTGTGACTTTCTTCTTCTGGTCGCTCCTCATCAGGCTCCTATGGAAGCCCATTTCCACCATGAAGAAAAGCTAAACAGGAAGTCATAATAACAACTTTGAATGTCGAAATTATGACTTTAAATCTCATAATTATGACATTGAAAGTCGAAATTATGACTTTAAATCTGATAATCTGATAATTCTGACTTTGATTATGACTTTGAAAGTCATAACCATAATTATGAGATTTAAAGTCATAATTTCGACTTTCAAGGTCATAATTATGAGATTTAAAGTCATAATTTCAACTTTCGAGGTCATAATTATGAGATTTAAAGTCATAATTTCGACTTTCAAGGTCATAATTATGAGCTTTAATGTCATAATTTTGACTTTCAAAGTCATAATTATGAGATTTAAAGTCATAATTTAAATCTCATATTATGACTTCCTGTTTAGCTTTTTTTCATGGCGGCTTCTCTCTGGTCTCAGCTGACAGCTAAAGGGAAGCAGGGGGTTCAAAGTGTGGCCCGGGGGCCATTTGTGGCCCTTGGGATGAGTTGGTGCGGCCCCTGACTGCAGTTGAAAACGGTGCAGAATCGGCCCATCTGGAGCCGATGTGGATGAGACGGACATTTAAAATTATTTTCATGGAGTTTGTTTCTTAAATGGAAATAATTTTACAGATCGTAGCGTAAAGCTTTAAAAGGAAACCAAAAACTATTTACTGGCCAACAAGACATAAAATAATCGGCTCAAAAAGTTAAATAAATGCAAATTTCTTAATAATATTGGTTTCAATAAAACATTTAGTTTGTTCAGTTTATTGTTGTACATTAAGAGCAGAAGGAATTCTCAATAATATTGTTTTTATGTCTTTTAATGGAGAGAAAAGCCAACTTGGACCCGGTTTGAGGTGCAACCGAACCCGATGTGAGCAGAAAAGTCCAGACAAGCCCAGGCTTCGTTGTGTTGACGGAGAACAGGAAGCGTTTTGTTCCCGTTGTGTCGGCGTCTCCTCATGCAGCAGCATGTCTCATGCAGCAACAATACTTCAGAAGAACTTGTTATGCATCATTTTCTGTTTCCATTTGCACTAATCTTTCTGTTGTTTGACACAAACCTTTCCACAAACTGCTTCATGGGAAGTGGGCACCGCTAGCTGGACAGTTAGCTAACCTTGAATCACCTGTCATAAACATTAGTTCAATGTTTATGACAGGTACGCTAGCTTAGTATTCAGCAGAAGCTAATGCTGAAGTGCTATGCAAACTTTGTATTTAATCTAAGCTAATGCTAAAGCGCTACATCAACATTGTATTTAATATAAGCTAATGCTGAAGCGCTATGCAGACTTCGTATTTAATGTAAGCTAATGCTAAAGCGCTACATCAACATTGTATTTAATATAAGCTAATGCTAAAGCGCTACATCAACATTGTATTTAATATAAGCTAATGCTAAAGCGCTACATCAACATTGTATTTAATATAAGCTAATGCTAAAGCGCTACATCAACATTGTATGTAAGAGACGCTAAGCTAAAAATGTGAAATAATCTGAAATTTTTCAAAACAGCCAAATAAATTAGTGTTTAAGAAATTATTAGTTTAGGACAAGTGTGCTAAAAGTTAGCCAAAATATTGAATTGCTCAATGAAAAATGATGCTCTCCCGCTAACCTGCACATGAATGCTGCTTCCTGCTCTGTTCTCATCAGACGGTTTGTTTGCTTTTCTTGAGCTACTTTTGACACAGATTGAGTTTAAATTGAGTGTTTTGATGCTTCGCCCTGATCCTGGCAGCGGCTGCATGAATCCCTAAAGCTGGAGGGAGGCTTTGACTTAATAACACTGGGGGGACAAGAGGATTTTATGCTAATGATGTCTAAATTCATCTGCTGCAGACAGACAGAAACCCGGCGGCGCGATGCTAAACATGGAGCTGCACAGAGACGGGAGGGACTGAGGCGTGTGTGTGTGTGTGTGTGTGTGTGTGTGTGTGTGTGTGTGTGTGTGTGTGTGTGTGTGTGTGTGTGTGTGTGTGTGTGTGTGTGTGTGTGTGTGTGTGTGTGTTGTTGTGTGTGTGTGTGTGTGTGTGTGTGTGTGTGTGTGTGTGGTGTGTTGTGTGTGTGTTGTGTGTGTTTTGAATAGTCCTTACCACAGCACTCGGCTCACTTCCCCATTGAAAGGGCCCCGGTTCCAGTCAACAGGCCCGTTTTATTAGGATGATTATCTCCTCCCGCCCCCTGGGGCCCCCAGGCTGCAGCTTCTCATTAATTAATCTTTGACAGGCGAGTTCATAAACATGTTAATGGAAAGGACACTCAGGCTGGAGGCCGGCTGGTTCATTTCTGCATAATTATCAGCGTTTCACAGTTTTCTCAGCAGTTTGCTGACCTTGGGTGACTTTTTTTTTTTCTTTTGTACAATATCAAAGCGAAAAAGCTCACATTCTTTCTAATGGCATCCAAATGTAGACATTTCTCGCTCCCTCTTTCTACATTTAACATGTTAAAAGAGCAAAAAGTCTTCAAAGACACAAAAGTGCTACGCTAGTTTAGTATTCAGCAGAAGCTAATGCTGAAGTGCTATGCAGACTTTGTATTCAATGTAGGCTAATGCTAAAGTGCTACATCAACATTGTATTTAATGTAGGCTAATGCTAAAGCGCTTCATCAACATTGTATTTAATGTAGGCTAATGCTAAAATGCTACATCAACATTGTATTTAATGTAGGCTAATGCTAAAGCGCCACATCAACATTGTATTTAATGTAGGCTAATGCTAAAATGCTACATCAACATTGTATTTAATGTAGGCTAATGCTAAAGCGCCACATCAACATTGTATTTAATGTAGGCTAATGCTAAAATGCTACATCAACATTGTGTTTAATGTGGGCTAATGCTAAAGCGCTACATCAACATTGTGTTTAATGTGGGCTAAATGCTAAAATGCTACATCAACATTGTGTTTAATGTGGGCTAATGCTAAAGCGCTACATCAACATTGTGTTTAATGTGGGCTAATGCTAAAGCGCTACATCAACATTGTATTTAATGTAGGCTAATGCTAAAGCGCTACATCAACATTGTATTTAATGTGGGCTAATGCTAAAGTCCTACATCAACATTGTGTTTAATGTGGGCTAATGCTAAAGCGCTACATCAACATTGTATTTAATGTAGGCTAATGCTAAAGCGCTACATCAACATTGTATTTAATGTAGGCTAATGCTAAAGCGCTACATCAACATTGTATTTAATGTAGGCTAATGCTAAAGCGCTACATCAACATCGTAGCGCTTTAGCTACAATGTTGCTGCTGTCACTGCAGCAGCAAAAACGAAATCTGAAAACTTTAGTTTGAGAACGGTGGAAAAGCCACAGCATTAGAAAACAGCCTTAAAATAAATCAGTAAATAATAAATCTCCTTTTTAACTATTTTAATAAAATTAATGCATTTGAACCATTTTGCACCTTTTGTTAACAAATACCTTTGATATGGATGAGCTAAAAACAAATCTTAGCATAAAAGTTCCCTTTGTTGCTACTCTGAATGAAATGGCCTCCAGGTAAAGGTTGAATAAATGAATCCCAGCTGTGAGATGCGCCATGATGTAGCCGGGCGCGGCTAACGGCGGCGCGGCCTCTTCCCGATGTTTCGTACAAACTGAGACTTGCCCAGAGGAAAACAGTGACTCGCCGTCCATCTGTTTGTCCCTGCGCTGCTCCACACCCTCACCGTCTCTGGCATGAAGTCTGATGAGCTAGATTAAGAAACCAGCAGATGGAGGCTGCGTGTTTGGCACGGCGCTAATAGGAGCCGATGGCAGCATAAGTCAAGGTTTTACTCCTCCTCAGTGTTTCACACAATAGCGAGGAAGTTTTTCTCCGTCCGTCCTTCGGAGTCGGTGTCCGGTTCGTCTTCCTACTGAGCTTTTTGCTTTTCGCTGCTGCCAGGAGGAAACCAGCAGCAGCACCATTAAAACATCTGCTTGCTGCAAACGTTTTCCTATCGGTGGAACTTTTTCCATCTTTTGTTTCCCTGCAAATTAAAACTTTACTGTTTTTTTTTTTTTATATTATTTCTTACTTTGGGTTTGAGGCTTTTTAGCGACACTCGACAATAAAGGAACGGAAACAAGTGATACTGGCATTAAAATGTAGAAAAAGTAAAATATGTTCATGTATTTTGATCATGTAACTTATGATTACGTCATGATTACGTCTTATTATGTTTAAAAGAAACTCATAACTCTGATTTCATGTTGCAAAATGCGTTAGGATCTCAGTAATGGAATTATGCTGTATTTAAATAACTTATGATGAAAAAGCTATGGCTGTTCATGCTTTGTGACACAGTTTAAGTCTTTTTTGAGCAATAAAATAATTAGTATTATTACATTTTGACTTGTTGCTTTCTGATTCCTACAAAATCGCTGCGGATTCATGAAGTTGATTAGTTCAAAAAACTGAATGATGTCAAAGATATGATCGATATCTACGCAGCATTGGCAGAAGAACTGAGCTTTTATACTTCCAGTACACAAGCAAATGTATTTAAAAGGGTTAAAAATGGTATTTTTCTTCCTCTGAACTTTCCTTTGTCTGCTATAAATAATTAGTCTTATTTTATTGAAGCTGATTGTCTGTTTTACTCTTTAACTGCCTGATGTATCTAATTAGCATCATAGCTCAATTTGGTGCAGTGTGTGTTTCGTCCAAAACCATTTTTAACTCCTAATATGAACTGCGTCATGCTGCCTGTTTCTGAACTGGACAATAAATCAATTCTATCGGGTGATTACTCTTTTGTTTTTGGAATCTAAATGTTTTGAAATGTAGATTTTTTCCACCGTCGCATTCCTCGCGTTTCCACGGTTCAGACTCATGGAAACGAACTGCCGTCTTGTTTTGTTTACTCTGACGTTGAACTCAGGTGAACTCAAAGAAAAAGTTCTTGAACTTTTAAGATACTTTATGTCATTTCTGTGTTTTAAATAAAAGCGAGGAAAGAAATGTATTAAAATTGAATTTGGTATTTAACCTTAAGGTCAGAATTAGTCTGAACATTTTATTAGAAGTAAATTTTCCCATTTTCTGATGCGTTTCTCCCTCTTTGGTTTATTTCATGCACGTTATAAAAAAGTTCTCTGGATTATTTTCGTTGAAAATCCAAATTTCATGGAGCTTCTTCCTCAGGTGGATCTGTAGCCTGAAAAGACGATTCACACAATATAACAGGTTTGAAACACTGAGAGCCTATAAGTCTCAAATTAAAAGCCTCCTGTTTAGAGCTGCTGGTGGCTAAATTAAGGTTTCACTGTCTGAGGTTTGAGATTCCATGTCGGCTGGTTGTAAAGTTGGACATTTTGCCAGAGGTTTCGCCAAACAGAGAAAACGGTGAAGAACGATCCTCTGTTCTTCGCCGTCCTACGTGACATTCCTTGGGTAACGAAGCAGGGCTCTGACGTCCAGGGACGGCCCGCCTCGGCCCGATGGACTCGCTACGCTCGGCACCGAACGCGGCCCGGGTTCAGCTGCTGGGTGGTAGAAATGTTGCCATCAGGGGCGGAGCTAGAAAATATTTATGGGGCGGCAAGAGGGTGGCAGCAAATGCCAGTGTGTGTGTGTGTGTGTGTGTGTGTGTGTTTATACTAAAAATGCCAGTGTTGAATTAACACCCAAAGTGTCTATATGTGTCCAAGTCAGCTGGTGTTAAAGAACACTTTGAAAGTGTTAAAAGATTGACACCCATTTTTTTTGTTAAATGAACATTGATCTATAATAATGAAATGGGTTTAATAAAAGCTAAACTTTCCATTTCTGTGTCTTGTTTTGAATATTTTCCACTGGATTTGATTGATATTGACACCTTGTTGGTCAATTATTTACTTTTTTAACACCACATTATGTTTTGTGATCAACACTACACTGGTGTTACTTTTAACATATTTTAACACCAGCACCGGTGTAATGTTAATGTGACTCCCTGTAGTGTTGAATTTAACACCAGCTGACTTGGACAAATAGAGACACTTTTGGGTGTTAATTCAACACTGACATTTTTACTGTGTAAATATAAAATTGGAACGTCTCACTCTCACCTTTAGCTTAAAAAGACCTAAAATTGCACTTAATTTACCTGATTTACTCGTTGCAAAATGTTTTAACTTGCATTCATGCAGCACTGAGGATTACATATAATTTCTTAATGTAGGATAGTTGATTATTTGTCTGCCTTTCATTCTCCTGCTAATTGATATGTATTACTGGATTGGACAGCGCCTATTAGTCGCTATGTGATTAATTGAGTCCAGAAAACCATTTTATTCCAATGCAGGACGAGCAGAAATCTGTCATGAAAATATTCTTAGCGCCATCATTTGTATATATCGGATATATCTATTAAATATGACTTACAATAAAGAGGAAAAAACTGATGTTTGATCAAATCTCTGTGATACAAACCTATAAACAGTTTTGTTTCTATTAGTTCTGTCAAGATGCAATAAGGATCAAATTTCTCTGACATTGGTCAATCGTTTTATTATAAATATGCTGTAGGAGCCGCGTTTGATGATTAGCTCAGTTTTTGTCGCTTGTTTAACTTTTATGAATTGCAGCGCCACAATAAAGGTACAATAAAGCTGATAAACAGGTGAAGAACCAAACGCCGCTCCTATTCCACCTTTTCTCGCTCTGCGGCGGCTTTACGAGACCCGTTGCCACGGCAACCGGCTGACAACAGCTCAACCAGCGGACAGAGCAGATCACCGACCAGGGGAATCAACTCCAAGAAACTAACATTTCCCACACAAAAAAGCATCAAAAACACCAAAACACAACATCCAGTCTGTTACATGATGCTGTCAGGCTTGATGTCTATAGACTTATTAATAATGACAATACATGTTGTGATTATTAATAAGTTTTCGGCTGACCGCGGCGGCGGTTGATCAGCTGATTTAAACTCTACTGATGACTTGGTGGCGGGTTGACCTGTTTTAGTGCCAACGGAACCAAAACACACCGAACTGCGCAGCTCATGCTAAGCTTATCAAAGTCAGTAGCAGGCTAACAGTTAGCCTAGCATAACTGACCCACTTGTTCAATGTTTTCTTTGAGTTTAAACTTTTTCCTCACCTGTTGAGTCTGAAGCCCTTGTTATCTAATTCATAGGGATGAATTAACCGCTAAATATTGCGTCCGTTTTTCAGATTCTTTGAGTGACTGCGGTATTTCCTGACCACCCATAATGTTGAGTCTATGGACAGCAATGGTGCACGATAAGTCACGTCATGTCCAGTCCAGTAATATATACATCCATCAATGCTGCTGGTCTCGCTCTGTCCTACTTCCCACCACTCAGCAGCAGGTGTCAGGTTACATTGTGTTGCATTCAATGAAAAAAGAGATTTGTGCGCTTAATGCGTGATTTCCCATAACTATTTGGGGCGGAGCTACAGGGGTGGCAAGGCTCTCATGCCACCCCTGTAGCTCCGCCCCTGGAGAAATGGACAAAGATTAGACTTTCAGCCGGATTATGCATCTTATTTAACACAAATGTGCCAGATTTCTTTTTACTTGGAGCTAAGAAGTGACTAACATTAAAGTTGTTTTCTTTTGGTTGATGAAGATGAAACACTATGATGCACCTTAAAGTGACTAAATCTTACTTTTAAATCTTTCCTTATCACATTTAAATCAGTCGGTTCTGGTCTGTGTAAAGTGAAACTGTGACGCTTTGGTCTGAATTCCTCTTTTTAAGGTTCATCTTGTCTTGGTTCTGTCTCTTTAAATGCAAATGAGGGCCTTAAAGCCGCAGTCCGGTTCCATCCACCGCGAGCTAACAGCTAGCACACATTAGCAGGAGACACTAGCAAAACAATGATGTCATCGCAACATGCAATAAATTCATGTCTAAAATAACGGATTTTATCATTTCAGTGTTGTTTTTTGCATCTTTCCTGGAGATATAACTCATTATTTTTATCTTCCTGTAAATCCTCCGTGATGCTAGCAGAGGAAGCTAAATGTGCTGCATAAACAGAGAGGATTAAAATTAAATTAACCGGTAAATTCAAAGTGGTTCTGATCCTTGAGTGGGTTGATAAACTCAGCCACCCAACATTTTGACTTGTTGCATGAAGTGGATTAGTTCAAAAAACCGAATGGAGTGAAAGATATGACCGATATCTACACAGCACTGGGCAGAAAAACTGAGCTTTTATACTCTGAGTACACAAGCAAATGCATGTAAAAGGGTTAAAAATGTTATTTTTCTTCCTCTGAATTTTGTCCTCTCACCTGCTGAAGATTTTCACAGGGGAATGAGGACAAACCTGTCAGGCTTCATGTCCGCTTCATGCTGGCCTCAGCGTTTATGTGTCTTTGGACGAGCAAAACCTGCTGACAGAGGCTGGGCTGCATCTCCTTTCTATGGAAGCCCATTTCCGCCACTCTGTTTTAAAAAAATTCTCATTATAGTGAGATAGTATTATAATGAGATGGTATCTCAAAATAATGAGATGGTATCTCAAAATAATACTATCTCATTATAACAAGATAGTATCTCAAAATAACGAGATATAGTATCTCGTTATTTTGAGATGGTATCTCGTTATTTTGAGATAGTATCTCGTTATACTATCTAGTATAACGTATTACAGTATAATGTATTATAATGAGATACTATATCTCATTATTTTGAGATACTATGTCATTATAATGAGATACTATGTCATTATAACGACATAGTATCTCATTATAATGACATAGTATTATAATGAGATACTATCTCAAAATAACGAGATGTAGTATCTCGTTATTTTGAGATAGTATCTCGTTATGATAGTAATGGGTATTATAATGAGATAGTATCCATTTATTTTGCGATACTATCTCATCATAATGAGATTTTTTTTTTAAAACAGAGTGGCGGAAATGGGCTTCCATACCTTTCCCTCCCCATGAATCTGATGTCTAATCAGACATGTCTAAGTGCTGCTGCAGTGATGCTCCTGTGTTTGTTTCCCTTCACATTGGGAGGTGTGTGTGTGTCGCCGTGTGTGTGAGTTTAACGGGAGCGGCGTCACCCGATGGTAAAGATCTTCCCTCAGCCAGTGTGTGCTGACAAACGGAGACGTAAACACAAACACGGCGTGACGCCAGCAGGGCTGCTGGATCGCCTCACATCAGACTGACGGCTCTGCGAAAGGTTTTATGCAGTTATTCTGAGTTTGATGGGTTTTGTTCCACTTATGTTACTGCTGTTTTCTAGCTGTTCTTGTATCTGATCGGTATTGGGCGAGATATTGGTATCGGAAGTGAGAAAAATGAATCAGTGCATCCCCCTAAGTCTGATGAGAGAAACCCACTGAAACTGACTAAAAAAGCGCTAAAATTGACTAAAAAAGCGCTAAAATTGACTAAAAAAGCGCTAAAATTGACTAAATATGTGCTAAAATTGACTTCAAAAGCGCTAAAATTGACTAAAAAAATCACTAAAATTGACTAAAAATCGCTAAAATTGACTTAAAAGCCATAAATTGACTTAAAAAGTGCTAAAATTCACTTAAAAAGCGCCAAAATTGACTAAAAAACGCTAAAATTGACTAAGAAAGTGCTAAAATTGACTGAAAGCGCTAAAATTGACTTAAAAAGTGCTAAAATTCACTTAAAAAGCGCTAAAATTGACTGAAAAGCACTAAAATTGGCTAAAGAGCACTAAATAGACTAAAAAACATTAAAATTGGCATCAAAAATATGGAGACTGATGTTAAAAACATGAAAATTAATGGTATAAACACTAAACTCATTCAGAAAGTTATGGTTCAGAAACGTGTAAATCGATTGTAAATAATAGAAACAAACGGATTACAACACTGATGACCTGGTTTAGTCTAAATGTTCTTGTTTCGTGACGTTTTAATGAGGTAAAGCTCTTCGTTGCCGAAGCGTGATGTAAACCAGCGTAACGCCTCATCAGGCGGGAAGCCGGAGCCGCCTGGCGCTTTAATCCCTCTGATGCAGATGAACGGTGGGGTTCAGTGTTGTCCTGGGGTTTCTTCTTCTGCAGGTGAACTTCGTGGCGTGCCAGCTGTTCGCTCTGCTCATGGCGCTGTGGTTCCGGCTCTACCTCCATCCCAGTAAAACCAGTCCCTTCATCAGACACGTGGTGGCCACCCTCCTGGGTCTCTACTTGGCTCTGTTCTGCTTCGGCTGGTAAGGCGCCGCCGTGTTTATCCTGCATTTTCATGAGGAATATGCACAAAAACTTTGCTGATGTTAAAACCCCCCACAAATTTTCAATTTCTGTTTTTCCATTATATGAGAAAAGCAATTAAAATCACAGGTGAAAAAGTTTGTTCATGTGATAAGTCATTAAAAACATGCAGCTCCATGATCCTCCTGCCATTTCCTGTCGTTTCTTTGTCGTTTCTGCCAGTAGTAACATCCTGTAGCTCATCATGTGACTCCTGTGGTGCAAAAAATATGATTTTTCCACGTAGTTTTAAGAAATCGATACGACTGAAAAACCACCTCATCCAGAAAAACAAAGAACGTTTAACTTTTGCTTCTGGGTGAAAAACTTCCTGCACATTTTAATGGTTTTATTTGAGTTTCCCTGCAGCCGCCATGTTTCACAGAAATGCAGCATTACTGAAATTTAATTCAACATTCGTTGTTCTAGCTGAGCTCAAAGTCATGAAAACTCATTTTCAGAGTTTGGTTTGCCTCCAGGTGGCGCTACTGTGACTTTACATAAGATATGAGACGTTAGAACAAGGATTACCAGGAAAAAGTCGGGTTAATAAGAAAAAGCCCTGGTCATTATTTTTGGTCAGGACTTCCTTTAAAAAGAGATTTTTAATGTCAGTTGGACTTTCCTGGTTAAAAATAGGTAAAAAAAAAATAGATCATTTTTCAAATACTGATTCTAGTAATTTGGTGCTGAAATTAAATGAAGTGTTTTATTATTTGGTGACTTCAGAAAGAGCAGGAACTTTTAAAGAGACAGAGGCCCAATTTCAACTCATTAAATTAGAAAGTTAAATTTCTTTTAAGTCATCTTTATAGCATTTTCATAGTGACAGTTCTGCTATAAAATGGGACAATGTGCCTGAAAACACATGTTTTGCCGTGGTGTTTTTGCCTGGTTTTGTTTTGGTCTGGTTTTGTTTTGTCGTCGTGTTTTGGCCTGGTTTTGTTTTTGCCTGGTTTTGTTTGGTCTGGTTTTGTTTTGCCGTCGTGTTTTTGCCTGGTTTTGTTTTGTCGTGTTTTTGCCTGGTTTTGTTTTGCCATTGTGTTTTGGCCTGGTTTTGTTTTGGCCTGGTTTTGTTTTCCCATTGTGTTTTGGCCTGGTTTTGTTTTGGTCTGGTTTTGTTTTCCCATTGTGTTTTGGCCTGGTTTTGTTTTCCCATTGTGTTTTGGCCTGGTTTTGTTTTGGCCTGGTTTTGTTTTCCCATTGTGTTTTGGCCTGGTTTTGTTTTGGTCTGGTTTTGTTTTGTCGTCGTGTTTTTGCCTGGTTTTGTTTTGGCCTGGTTTTGTTTTGGTCTGGTTTTGTTTTCCCATTGTGTTTTGGCCTGGTTTTGTTTTGGCCTGGTTTTGTTTTCCCATTGTGTTTTGGCCTGGTTTTGTTTTGGTCTGGTTTTGTTTTGTCGTCGTGTTTTTGCCTGGTTTTGTTTTGGCCTGGTTTTGTTTTGGCGTCGTGTTTTGGCCTGGTTTTGTTTTGGCCTGGTTTTGTTTTACCGTCATGTTTTGGCCTGGTTTTGTTTTGGCCTGGTTTTGTTTTACCGTCGTGTTTTCGCCTGGTTTTGTTTTGCCGTCGTGTTTTGTTCTGGTTTGTTTTCGCCTGGTTTTGTTTTGCCGTCGTGTTTTTGCCTGGTTTTGTTTTGTCGTCGTGTTTTTGCCTGGTTTTGTTTTGGCCTGGTTTTGTTTTGCCGTCGTGTTTGGTCTGGTTTTGTTTTGCCGTCGTGTTTTGGCCTGGTTTTGTTTTGGCCTGGTTTTGTTTTACCGTCGTGTTTTGGCCTGGTTTTGTTTTGGCCTGGTTTTGTTTTACCGTCGTGTTTTGGCCTGGTTTTGTTTTGGCCTGGTTTTGTTTTAACGTTGTGTTTTGGCCTGGTTTTGTTTTGGCCTGGTTTGTTTTACCGTCGTGTTTTGGCCTGGTTTTGTTTTGGCCTGGTTTTGTTTTACCGTCGTGTTTTGTTCTGGTTTTGTTTTGGCCTGGTTTTGTTTTACCGTCGTGTTTTGGTCTGGTTTTGTTTTGGCCTGGTTTTGTTTTAACGTCGTGTTTTGGTCTGGTTTTGTTTTGGCCTGGTTTTGTTTTAACGTCGTGTTTTGGTCTGGTTTTGTTTTGGCCTGGTTTTGTTTTAACGTCGTGTTTTGGTCTGGTTTTGTTTTGGTCTGGTTTTGTTTTGCCGTCGTGTTTTTGCCTGGTTTTGTTTTGCCATTGTGTTTTGGCCTGGTTTTGTTTTGGCCTGGTTTTGTTTTGCCGTCGTGTTTTTGCCTGGTTTTGTTTTGTCGTCGTGTTTTTGCCTGGTTTTGTTTTGCCATTGTGTTTTTGCCTGGTTTTGTTTTGGCCTGGTTTTGTTTTGTCGTCGTGTTTTCGCCTGGTTTTGTTTTGTTCTGGTTTTGTTTTCGCCTGGTTTTGTTTTACCGTCGTGTTTGGTCTGGTTTTGTTTTGCCGTCGTGTTTTGGTCTGGTTTTGTTTTGGCCTGGTTTTGTTTTACCGTCGTGTTTTGGTCTGGTTTTGTTTTGGCCTGGTTTTGTTTTGCCGTCGTGTTTTGGCCTGGTTTTGTTTTAACCGTCGTGTTTTGGTCTGGTTTTGTTTTGGCCTGGTTTTGTTTTACCGTCGTGTTTGGTCTGGTTTTGTTTTAACCGTCGTGTTTTGGCCTGGTTTTGTTTTACCGTCGTGTTTTGGCCTGGTTTTGTTTTGGCCTGGCTTTGTTTTGGTCTGGTTTTGTTTTGCCGTCGTGTTTTGGCCTGGTTTTGTTTTGGCCTGGTTTTGTTTTAACGTTGTGTTTTGGTCTGGTTTTGTTTTGGCCTGGTTTTGTTTTAACCGTCGTGTTTGGTCTGGTTTTGTTTTACCGTCGTGTTTGGTCTGGTTTTGTTTTGCCGTCGTGTTTTGGTCTGGTTTTGTTTTGGTCTGGTTTTGTTTTGCCGTCGTGTTTTGGCCTGGTTTTGTTTTGGCCTGGTTTTGTTTTAACGTTGTGTTTTGGTCTGGTTTTGTTTTGGCCTGGTTTTGTTTTAACCGTCGTGTTTTGGTCTGGTTTTGTTTTGGCCTGGTTTTGTTTTACCGTCGTGTTTTGGTCTGGTTTTGTTTTGGCCTGGTTTTGTTTTAACGTCGTGTTTTGGTCTGGTTTTGTTTTGGCCTGGTTTTGTTTTACCGTCGTGTTTTGGTCTGGTTTTGTTTTGGCCTGGTTTTGTTTTAAACGTCGTGTTTTGGTCTGGTTTTGTTTTGGCCTGGTTTTGTTTTAACGTCGTGTTTTGGTCTGGTTTTGTTTTGGCCTGGTTTTGTTTTACCGTCGTGTTTTGGTCTGGTTTTGTTTTGGCGTCGTGTTTTCGCCTGGTTTTGTCTGTCGGATCACGGCGCTGCTGGACCCCTTGTTTCTGTGTTTCTGCTCTCCTGCGGCGCTCGGGTGGTGCAGCCTGTTCCGATATCATAGGGATGAATTCTTAGGAGCTTCGCTGAAATAAATTCAGATTTCTCTCCTGTGCTCTGTTGGCAACACTCTGTTGGACCCTGCTGCATTACCAATAATTGTTGAAATGTTTGTGTAATATTTGTGTGGTATTTGTCTTGTCTTTGAAGGTATTCGGTCCATTTTCTGGTGCAGAGCGGCCTCTCCTACGGGGTGATGATCTTTGCCAGCCTGGAGCACATGCACAAGTAAGACAGCAACATTTTTCAGTGAAGCATTTATGGTTCTTTCTCCAGGGCGGCGCAAATCTGCAGGAACTTTCAAATTCACAAACTTCATTTTGCCCAGTCCAAAGTTATAAATAAACCTCATAAATGCCCCTCATAGAGCTTCAACTGAGTGTTGCCAACAGAGTTAGCATCTTGTTTAGCAAAGCAGGCGTCAGAACTCAATTATTTGTTCCGAATTTGTAAAACATTTTTTATTATGTTCTAGTTGTCATTTTCCCGTTTCCCATCAAAACAGCCCACATCATGATACTTCCGCCGCCTTTTAGTCCATGGTAATGCCATGGTCTGCTGTCCTGGATCCCATTCTTAATTTGTAGATTTCAGCATGAAGCTGCTCCATTTGTGAGGTCAGACACTGATGTTGGACGACAGGAAAAAAAGCCTGCAAGTTCCCTCAGAGACTAGCTGAGCCTGGTGCAGGGGAGCCTAAAGGTTGACAGAAAATGTGATAAGTTATTAGAAGATATTGTTGATGATACTTTAATACCAGCTGGAGGTTGAGCGGATGATGAAGTTCTGGTCCAAACAAACTGAGTCTATCAGCTCAGCTGCAGATGAACTGCAAATATAGTAGAAATTATTGTCCAGGAATTAAAGTGTGTTCCATAACACACTTCTAACTGTGAATTAAACCTTCTTAATAATTTATCACTTTTAGCTTTAATTTGTTCAGCTTAGCTGATTCAGGTTTCTGACCTTGTGACCACATTCAGGTTATCCCCAAACTATAGGACATTTATCTTATTGTGAAAAATTTATCATATTTTTGATTTATCTTCATGTTAAATTTCTGTTATTTATATCAAATAAATAAAAAAATTGACAGTATGTTCAGAAATTTTAGTCATTTTCTGCACTTTTGTTTCATGGCAGTGTCAATAAATTGTAAAAATACGATTAAATACAGTTGCTGTGCATTTTGGAGATATAACTAAAGGTTTTCGAGCAGTAAAGTCCCAGAACTCGCTGACGTGTCGCTGTTTGCTGAGGTGACTGAACCTTTCAGGTCTTTGCATAACAAATGAGTTTCTGACCCGGTTCAGGTCGGAAGCCCGCGGCTTTCTGAGCGGGCACGGCGACCCTTTGTTTGACCTCTGACCTTTGCTCTTGGAGCTCGACCTGACCTGGTTACACCTGCACGGCTAGCAGAGCCATTAGCATAACGGCAGAAAAATACCTATAGGAGGAAAAAAGGAGGCAAGAAGTGGAAGAAAGATATGGAGAAATATTCCCTGCTAATCGCACTGAGCTCCTTTCTTCCTCTTTTTTCTTTATTTCTGTTTTCTGCCTCTTCTCTGATTTTTTTTCTGTCTTTGTCTGTCTGTCTACCTATTAATCTAATCTAATCTAATCTCTCTTCACTTATATCTGCCAATAGAAACACAAAAATCTGTGAAACTCTCACCATAAATAAAAACGGGCCTTGGGTTGTGACCAACAAAGAAAAATCAAATTTAATGTAATTTAAACAATTATTCTCTATTTGTAGAGGATTTACAACATTAATTCACTGTGAGCTGCTGCTTCACAGTTCGGTCTGATGCAAATTTCCTCTGTTTGACTAATTGAGCAAACAAGTTGCAGCAAAGCGAGGAATGCCGCCGCCGCCGGCAGTGAATCCAGTCAACACAAATAAAGTGATGAAAAAAATCATCCACATGCACAGAAAAATAAGAATAAAATTCTTCAGCAATGTTTTTTAAAAATGTCATAGGCAGAGAATGTAAAACTGAGTGCAGTCAGTAAAAAGTGAGATGAGCCGATTCACCTGCACTTCTCAGTGCCTCAGGTTTTCATAGAAATTCACTCAACATCATCACACAGCATGTCAGGGCCGCTGCAGAGACACTAAACAAACAACAACAAAGAAAGACCAAAGTTTTCAGAAATTTTCTAAAACAGGAAATTTCTGAGTTTCAAAAGTCAAAAATGTTCAACTTTTCAAACTCAAACATTTCCTTTTTTATCTCAAAGTTATTTGAGAAATTTTTTTGGGGGAGCTGAAATTTGCTCTCTTTTTAATTACAACGGAAATAAAACTCTGTTTTAGATTTCAGCATTTTTCTGTGCTAAAGCATAACTATGAGTTGGTTACAAATTTCCTACAAAAACAGTCGCAAACATTGAATTTAAGTGATGCTAACTCCTAATTTAAAAAATGTAATTCATAAAAATTAAAACAGAAACGGTGGAATTTTGAAACAACATTTAGAAAATGAAAACAGAGCCCTAATTCATTTTTCAGTTTGAGAAATCCTTTAATCTCCATGGCAACCATTCAGTTGTGCAAAACTCCTGAGTGGACGGACGTAGCCCCGCCTTTGAGGCGCAGCTCCGCCCCCACTCAGCTCCTTCAGACTAGCCAGAAGCAATTAGCAAACATTTGAAGTATCTAGGGCTATAGTGAATCTCACGATACGAGACAATACATGATATTCTGCTCACGATTCAGTATATATTGTGATATTCAGCAAACGATACGATTCAATACACTTTTGCGATTTTCTGAAAGGTTTCAGAGGGACAGAGTGATTTTGGTGACATTTTGTGACTGTTATAAAGTTGGACTGAATTAATTTAACTGAAAACTGATTAAAAGCTCCAACTACACAATACCTGGTTCTGGTTGGACACAGACTTAAAGTGGACAGCTGGACAAAATGAACCACAGAAGTGGAGAGAAAACATGTTTCTTTTAGTTGAAACAGTCCAAACTGTAGCTGACATGCATTAGTAAAGTAAATAAAGTGAACCAAGTTCCTGCTCTGAATAGTTTGATACCTTTTTAACCTGAACATCTGAAGGAATCACTCTAAGCCTGATGACCTGGTGAAGCAAGCAGTGAGGTGAACAAGGTGACAGTTGGACGTTACGATACTTGTGGATGAATATCGATTTTTTTTCTAGGAAAGAAAATATTGATATATCGCGATATCGATATTATTAGACAACCCTAGAAGTATCTCATGTTAGGAGCTGTGGCTAAATGTTGTTAAAGGGTTAATAGAGGAGCCATGTTGGGATGACTTCCTGGAGGCGGAGCAGGAGTGTCTTAAAGTGACAGAGGCCCAATTTCAAGGCGTTAAATTACAAACTCACATTTCTTTAACCTATCTGTTTGTTTGTGCTGTAAAATGGCCTCCATGTGCCTGGAAAATGTTTAACGCTGCCTCTTTGAAGGCGAACGTACGTGACCGTATTTGCAGTAAAGCAAAGCCCGTCTCTGTTGTTTGTTTCTTTAGGTACTGCTTCATCGTCACCCTCGGTTACCTGATCGTCTGCCAGGTCACGAGAGTCTACGTGTTCGACTACGGCATGTACTCTGCAGATTTCACCGGGTGAGCTTCCCTACCGCCGCACGTTTTTAATGAAATCTTTACATCCTAAACGATGCTGGAAGCGCCGAGTCGGTTTCCTCTCCGCTAGACGGCCTGCAGGATGGAGGAGGCTGGTTGCTAAGCAACTTAATGCAAACCCGGACGGCCGTCCGTCTGTTTGGCTTCAAAATGTCAAATCAAATATGCTTCTCTGAACCGAACGCCTCTGTTTGGTCATTTATTATGCGTGGATTTATTCTGCTGATACCAGCAAGAAGAAGAAGAAACAGAGAGGTGACTAGTGCAACATTCAGAGCCAAGAGGAAGAGCAGCAGGAAGGAAGAGCAACAGGAAGTTAAAAAAGCCCCTAATTATCCAGGAGGGAACTTCCCACTGTAAGGATACTGGTGCAGCTGGTTCTGGTGCTGCTATTACTGGACTAATTGGTATCTGAGCCCATTAGGCTAACAAAACAAAGAAATGAGGATAAGAGGAAAGCATTTATTAGCTGGAAAATGAGACGTTTCTAGCAGAAATATTCAGGGTTTAATGTATTTTACTGGGATTTCAAGTGATAAAGAACAAAAAGTCGTGCATAAATACAAATGTCTCGCTGAAATCGGATTAAAAATGTGTCATAATTTCTCCCATTTAATTTGTATATTTACACTGAATCAAACAGAAATAAATGTTATTTGCTTGTCTTGCTTTTCAGGCCCATGATGGTTATAACCCAGAAGATCACCAGCATGGCGTTTGAAATCCATGACGGTAAGAAGAGGCGGAAGTGAAAGCGCCGCTTTGATTCTCTGAGGAGTTAAAAAACGAAACGGCCAACCAGTGGAGCAGATGGAGGACAGGCGGCTTTACGGTTTCCTCAGGCCGCAGATTGAGCTCCAACTGGCTGTAAACTAGGTCTAAAATGTCTGTAAATAAGAAAATAAGCAACTCGTTCGATTCAAAAACATCTTTTGCTGCTAAATTACTGGATAAACAGACACATGAGCTCCACAACAGAGATATTTACTGTTTTTATTCTGCAATTCAGGTTATTTCAGACGTTAGCATTAGCTGCCACATGGTTAGCATTGAGATGCTACTTTCAGTGAGAGGCTAACTGCTTGTAGCACAACTTGAACACAACACTCGTGTTTCTAATCTAATGTTATGTTTCTTTATGTTATGTTTCTATGTTTCTTCTAATTCTGAAGCAGAGATGAGCCTCCAGTGAGCCGAGAGCAGCGCTAGCATCGGTGTTGTTAGCATGTGTAGCTTGTGCATCAGATTTACAGGCGTACCAGAAACAAATTCAAAGGTTCCAGGTTGGGAGATTTTTATGTAAAAAAGAAAAGTTCAGTTGTTTTCAGTCTTCAGTTGTTTTAAAAATGTTGTGTACATAAAATATGGCTAAAATAAATGTGACTTTGGAATTTAACGCCCTGAAATTGGGCCTGTGTCTCTTAAACTTGCTTTCAGGATGTCATCCCAATTGTGCTAAAATCTAGGTCAGTTAATTAATCAAAATTAACCCAGTAAAGTCCCAGCCCTTAATTTTTTTTCATTTTTTACTCCTTTAATTTCCCTTTCAGTCATGTGTAAAGTGAAACTCCTCTTCAGGTCTGGTGAATGTTCGTCGTAATGAAGCGTAGTTTTGTTTTAACAGTTTTGCTTTCCAACAATAGAGCGTTCTCCGGAGGTCGTGACCTTTTGCTCATGTTTATGTTGCTCCGCCATCACGGCTGCCCTCTGAATCCTGAACACCTTGACTGTTAAACCTGAATGTGTTTCTCAGCGTGCATCATGCTGGTGTGTGTGTGTGTGTGTGTGCAGGCCTGTCGAAGCACAGGGAAGGACAGCTGACTCCCAGTCAGAAATACCTAGCTATCAGGTATGTGACTAAGGTATGTTTTAATGCTCCGACGGTTGAATTTAGCATCTTGTTGTCCGTTCGTCAGAGTGTAAGCCTGCGCTCTGGTGGCGTTTTAATCGAGCCGTTTTCGCCGGCTGCTGTCGGTGAATCGTTGGCCTGTAATCCGTCCTTCCTGCTTTGCGGATTGTTTTCAAATCTTCTCTGATGGAGATGAAATAATTGCTGCGACGGCGCCGCTCACGCTACGAGGCGGGACTTCCTTTTTTTAGCATGAATACACAGCCAGAGCTGCAGCGAAACGGCTCAGCTCAAAGCATGGCCTAGTCAAAGTCGAGACCGAAATTCCATTAAAGAGGCGGTGTTATGTGTTTTCCAGGCATGTTATAGAATAATCAAGTAACTATGTTTCCTTCAGTTGTTTTAAAAATGTTTTGTACATCAAATATGGCTAAAATAAATCTGACTTTGGAATTTAACGCCCTGAAATTGGGCCTCTGTCTCTTTAAGAACTTCCTGCTTCTTTCTTAAACTCTGCCTTCAGGAAGAACATGGCTCCTCTAATAACCCTTTAACAACGTTTGTGCCAGAGAAGTGGCTCCTATCATGAGCTCGGCGGTGGTGCAGCTCCACCAGGTGTTTGCTAATTGCTGCTGGCTAGTCTGAAGGAGCTGCTGCTTGGAAACTGCAGCTCCAGGGAGGAGCTGCTTCTCGAAGGCGGGGCTAAGTCCAACCAGGTGTTTTTGTACAGCTGGATGGTTGCCATGGAGATTAAAGGATTTCTCAAACATGCAGGAAAAGTCAAAGCAACACTCCATGTTTGTTTTTGACGAGAGAAAAACTTGATGAAAAGCTGAAAGAAGCTGGTTTAGCATAATACCGGCCCTTTAAGAATTCGTGGTGAAATGTAAAAATTGATGTGTTATTTGTATCATATTTTATGTGGGATTAGTTCAGAGTTTTGCCTATATTTGTGTTTTTCTGTGGTCTCCTGTTCTGCTCAGCCGGATGCCCAGCTTGCTGGAGTACCTGAGCTACAACTGCAACTTCATGGGCATCCTGGCGGGACCTACCTGCTCCTACAACGACTACATGGCCTTCATGGAGGGGACGTCGCACCAGCGCCGCCACCAGGAGAACGCCAACGGCACGGAGAACCGGAAGGCCAAGCAGCCGGAGCCTTCGCCTCAGGTACCGGTCGGATCCAGGCCCGCTCGCCGTAAACCGGCTCAAATGGCTCCAGCAGAAACGGCCGTCACACTAAACAGGCGTCAAATATGAAGGCTCTCTTAAAATAGAACATGAGAATTAAAGCGGAGCTTCAATTATCAGCATTTCTGTCCTTTCATTTGCCAGTTTTGGCCAATAATTCAAGAAAATACAAGAAATTGTTTTTTTTCAGGGCTTCTTAAAGAGACAGAGGCCCAATTTCAAGGTATCAAATTGAGGCATGTTTGATGTGTATAGCGTCTTTACATCAGCCGAAGGTAATAAAATTGCTTGACTTTTATTGTGAAATGGTGCTTTGTGCCTGGAAAATAAATACTTTCCCCTTTAATATTCACTGACTGCTAAAATGTCAGTGTTTTCAGTTTCCACCCTGATTTCATGAACCATCTCCACAGGAACAACTGTTTGATGAATGTTTCTTTAGATTTATGACCTAAACAAAACACATCCATCACATTTTTTAAACACATCCATCACATTTTTTAAACACATCCATCACATTTTTTAAACACATCCATCACATTTTTCTAGATTTATGACCTAAACAAAATACATTTGCGACATTTTTTCTAGACACATCCGTCACATTTTTTTAGATTTATGACCTAAACAAAACACATCCATCACATTTTTTTAGATTTATGGCCTAAACAAAACACATTTGTGACATTTTTTTAGATTTATGGCCTAAACAAAACACATTTGTGACATTTTTTTAGATTTATGGCCTAAACAAAACACATTTGTGACATTTTTTTAGATTTATGGCCTAAACAAAACACATTTGTGACATTTTTTTAGATTTATGGCCTAAACAAAACACATCCGTCACATTTTTTTAGATTTATGGCCTAAACAAAACACATTTGTGACATTTTTTTAGATTTATGGCCTAAACAAAACACATTTGTGACATTTTTTTAGATTTATGGCCTAAACAAAACACATCCATCACATTTTTTTAGATTTATGGCCTAAACAAAACACATTTGTGACATTTTTTTAGATTTATGGCCTAAACAAAACACATTTGTGACATTTTTTTAGATTTATGGCCTAAACAAAACACTCCATCACATTTTTTTTAGATTTATGGCCTAACAAAACACATTTGTGACATTTTTTTAGATTTATGGCCTAAACAAAACACATTTGTGACATTTTTTTAGATTTATGGCCTAAACAAAACACATTTGTGACATTTTTTTAGATTTATGGCCTAAACAAAACACATCCGTCACATTTTTTAGATTTATGGCCTAAACAAAACACATTTGTGACATTTTTTAGATTTATGGCCTAAACAAAACACATTTGTGACATTTTTTAGATTTATGGCCTAAACAAAACACATCCGTCACATTTTTTTAGATTTATGGCCTAAACAAAACACATTTGTGACATTTTTTAGATTTATGGCCTAAACAAAACACATTTGTGACATTTTTTTAGATTTATGGCCTAAACAAAACACATCCATCACATTTTTTTAGATTTATGGCCTAAACAAAACACATTTGTGACATTTTTTAGATTTATGGCCTAAACAAAACACATTTGTGACATTTTTTTAGATTTATGGCCTAAACAAAACACATCCGTCACATTTTTTTAGATTTATGGCCTAAACAAAACACATTTGTGACATTTTTTTAGATTTATGGCCTAAACAAAACACATCCGTCACATTTTTTTAGATTTATGGCCTATACAAAACACATCCGTCACATTTTTTTAGATTTATGGCCTATACAAAACACACTCGTCAGATTTTCCCCCTATAAAATGGCTCTCAGATGGTGAGATTTCAGTCTGGTCTTTTCACAATGAGCTGTTTTTAGGGCGGCCAAACCAGCTGAGCAACTGTGCTAGCGCTCTGCTTTGGTTGCCGGGTAACGAGTGGAGCTCTGCGGGGTTGCTAGGTAACGGGCCGGCCTTGCCTGGGGTCACTGGGTGAGGGGCAGAACCTGCTGATTCGTGAAAACCAAAATGACTTCGACTGTTACCATAAAACGGCTCTTGGGTTGTTTTTAGAAGCAGTAAAAACCCAAAGTGGAGATGAAACCAGGTCACCTTTCCTCCACCTGACCCATAGTGAAGCGTGTTTTTGTTTCTCCCCGCCGTGTCCTCCCAGCGTGCCGTGGCGGCCAAGCTGTGCACCTGCGCCGTCTCTTTGGCCACCTACCTGTCGCTGTACCGGCTGCTCCCGGTGGAGCGCTCCGTGGACGAGCAGTTCGCCGGCGCCACGCCGTTCCACCTGCAGGTCGTCTACCTGTACCTGGCCATGCTGGCGCTCAGGCCCAAGTACTACTTTGTGTGGACTCTTGGTGAGGAAACCTGGGACTTGGACAGCAAACGGTGAAATCGGTTAAAACCAGGTGGCTTGTTTTGTTTAAAACGGATTATCTGTTGTCTTCTGGATGATTGAAGTCACATTTGTTTACTTATGATTCATTTTATTTCTTGTTTTGCTTGTTTTACTCATTTACTTTCAGATTTAAACGCTGTGTTATTAGAATTCAGAGTCTATCGATCTTTGAGATTATCTTCTTGCATTATTAAGCCATCAATTATCACAATAGACTCCCTGACCTCCAGAATTGGAGGATTTGTCCCAGTGCAACAGTGCCATCTAGTGTTGGTGTGAGAACTAGTGTTGGATTTCCTCAGGAATCCGTTTCTGTCTGCAGCCGATGCCATCAACAACGCAGCCGGGTTCGGCTTCAACGGCTACGACGCAGACGGCTCGCCGCGCTGGGACCTCATCTCCAACCTCAGGATTCTGGATATCGAGGTCCGGCGGCGCTCGTTTACCTTCTGGATTCACTTTCCACCTGTTTCCTCAGGTTTTATTGTTTCCTTTCAGTTTGCCACAAGCTTCAAGCTCTTTCTAGACAACTGGAACATTCAGACAGCTCAGTGGCTCAAGAGGTAACAGGATTATTTTTATTTCTGCGTTTTTATGATGTATTTTAGTCGTTTTCTGGATGGGAGATTTGAAACTACACACAACTTAAATTAATTTCTTGAACAGGTTTTGATTGTTTTGTGGGGTTTCCTGTATTCTGCAGAGTTAAAAACAATGAAGAACAACATAGTTTTAAATTCAGATATAATAACAGGTATTTTTAATTTCCACATCAGAATGACAATAAAACTATCTGTAATATTTGTTTCCTATAATTTTCTGCAAATATTAAAATAGAAGAATCAGTCCATCCCCTCTTTCCAAAATATGTATTTTTCTTTATTTTAAAACCTAAAAGTAGAAACAAGATGATGTTTCCTTTCAAACGACACAAAAACATCCTGTAATAAATATTTTCATAAAATACACCATCTTTTTCCAAAACATCACGTAACAGTTGTTCTAATTTAGTTTTTTGTTGCCGACGCCTGAAATGGACTAAAATATATAAACACACTCCCACTAATATTCAATTCAAAATGTATTTAATTATTTGAGCTATAATTTTGTATAATAATTTTGCTTTTATTAAAATCTCTAAATTTAAAATGGGTAAATTTTAATTTATAAAACTGTAACTTTGCTAACTAACTTAGCATTTCCTGCTGATATTTCCTGATTTTTTCCGTGTAAACTGTAACTTTGCTAACTAGCTTAGCATTTCTGCTGATATTTTCTGATTTTTCCGTGTAAACTGTAACTTTGCTAACTAGCTTAGCATTTCCTGCTGATATTTCCTGATTTTTTTCGTGTAAACTGTAACTTTGCTAACTAGCTTAGCATTTCTGCTGATATTTTCAGATTTTTCCGTGTAAACTGTAACTTTGCTAACTAGCTTAGCATTTCCTGCTGATATTTCCTGATTTTTTTCGTGTAAACTGTAACTTTGCTAACTAGCTTAGCATTTCTGCTGACATTTTCTGATTTTTCCGTGTAAACTGTAACTTTGCTAACTAGCTTAGCATTTCTGCTGATATTTTCTGATTTTTTTTCGTTGTAAACTGTAACTTTGCTAACTAGCTTAGCATTTCTGCTGATATTTTCTGATTTTTCCGTGTAAACTGTAACTTTGCTAACTAGCTTAGCATTTCTGCTGATATTTTCTGATTTTTTTCCGTGTAAACTGTAACTTTGCCAACTAACTTAGCATTTCTGCTGATATTTTTCTGATTTTTTCCGTGTAAACTGTAACTTTGCTAACTAGCTTAGCATTTCTGCTGATATTTTCTGATTTTTTTTTTTCCGTGTAAACTGTACTTGCTAACTAGCTTAGCATTTCTGCTGATATTTTCTGATTTTTCGTGTAAACTGTAACTTTGCTAACTAGCTTAGCATTTCTGTGGGATTTCCTGATTTTTCCGTGTAAACTGTAACTTTGCTAACTAGCTTAGCATTTCCTGCTGGTATTTCCTGATTTTTCCGTGTCGTCTTCCTCAGAGTTTGCTACGAGCGTTGCCCCGTCAACCCGACAGCCGCCACCTTCCTGCTGTCGGCCATGTGGCACGGCGTCTACCCCGGCTACTACCTGACCTTCGTCACCGGCATCGGGATGACCATGGCCGCCCGCGCCGTGAGTTCTCTTTCCTCCTTCAGCACCAAATGTTTTCCAGAATCTACTTGAAATTTTCAGAAATCCAGTTCCAGGTTGCTGGAGGAGAAAGACGCAGTTCCCCCCAAAATGGAAAAATAAAAATCTGAAAAGTGTGGTGTGCATTTATATTTAACCCTTCAAACACCTGGCTCACATGACAAGGCTTTTATTCCGATTATTGGGATCATGCTAAAGATTATCTTAACTTTTTAAAGTATTCTATGTTTTTGTTTATTGTTTTTGAGGTAAAAGATTTTTTTAAACAGGAAAATGTAAACTCCATCTTTGTTTTGGATCTAAAATAAATAACCTTTTTCTATAATTTTTTTTTAAGTCTCATTGCTGTATTTGCTTAATTTTAGATTTTCTTGGCCCAGGAAAACTTTTGACTTGAGGAAACAATGAAGAACAACATAAAGTTTTAAATTCAGATATAATAACAGGTATTTTTAATTTCCACATCAGAATGACAATAAAACAATCTGTAATATTTGTTTCCTATAATTTTCTGCAAATATTAAAATAGAAGAATCAGTTCATCTCCTCTTTCCAAAAATATTTATTTTTCTTTATTTTAAAACCTAAAAGTAGAAACAAGATGACGTTTCCTTTCAAACGACACAAAAACATCCTGTAATAAATATTTTCATAAAATAATACACCATCTTTTTCCAAAACATTTTAGATTTTCTTGGCCCATGAAAACTTTTGACTTGATGATTCTGTCAGAATAAAAGTCTTGTCCCAAAAAAGTTGGATAATTTTTCACGTAAAATTATTTGTCCGAATTTCTGCAGTCTCTTTTTTCAGCTAAATCTGCTTTTAAATTATTTAATGAACAAGTGTTTTCAAACTATTTTTTTCCAATTGGTGACATTTTTTTAATTTTAAATAAGTTTGAATCTATACTTTCCACACCAAGAACAAATGTGCCATGTTTTTAGGTTAAGCTTTGCTTGTTCCTAGTAAAATTATGTTTTTTACTTTAATAAGACAAACATGCAAAATCCATTTTTAAGTTCGGATCTTTTTTTTCTATTTTCTTGTCTTTTTTTTGTTTCCCTTTTGTATAAATAAAAACATCAGATTACGTTATTTGCTGGATTTCTATGTATGTTTTGGTACAAAACGTTGGGACACCCTGACCTAGAAAACGCCGATCCAGTCAGCGCCTAAAGCTAACGATCCTCTGTCTTCAGCCTCAGAAACCGGAGATGCTCCTTTAACGAGCAGACATGTTTGGACTCGTCCAACCGGGCCGCTCGGCTCGTTTGCTGTAGTTTACTAGGAACCGAATGAATGCAATTTAAAGTTTCAAGCGTGTTCCTCTCCTTTAGGTCCGGCACAACATCAGACCGTACTTCTTGGTCTCCGACTCGCACAAGCGCGTCTATGATGTCATCACGTGGGCCAGCACGCAGGTCGCCATTTGTTACACGGTGGTGCCGTTCGTCCTGCTCGCTGTTGGGCCTTCGCTGAAGTTCTACAGGTACGCGCCGTCCACGTTTTAACCGCCAGCCTCTGCTGGGAATGAGAGGAATCAATGGTCCGGATCTCTGCTGGGAGGCTGCAGTGGTTAACGGCAGCTAAAACGGGCCGAGTCGGTGCTGGGACATGAAGACCGGCTCGTTAGCGATTAGCTGCCAGACTGGCGGCAGGCTAACCCTTGAGCCGCCTCCTCAGGGTTGACCTTTGCCCTCCTCCTGGGCACATCATTCATGAAATGGTTAAAATATTTCACAGAGAAATGAGAAAAGGTCATCAGTTCCCGCTGATTCCTTGTGTGTGGACTGAGCTAATGAAATTATTATTATAACGTTTTCAGGAAGAATAAAAAGTATTCAATAGATGAAACATGTAGGCTTTAAAGAAATGCTAACTAAATACTTGCTATGGTTTAGCGGTAAACACACTTCTGCTAAACCGCTAATAATTTAGCTCACTTAGCTTCCCCTAAATATCTTTTTTCCAGATAAATTTTGAAATTCTAATTAATTTGCCTATTTTGTGAACTTTCAGTTGCATAAAGTTTGACATCTGTTCAAAGTTGACAGCAGTTCCACTTCCTCTCTCGCGGTCTCTCTTTTTTCCCTCCAACAACTTTATTTAAACTGAGAAACATACAGGAACAAAATTAAAATTAGACTGTTGAGAGGAATAAATAAACATAAATACAACATCTAAGGCCAATTCAGATCATAGAAAGTTACTTTGTCAAGATTAAAATGGTTTTGAGGATTGTAGTCTTTCGGTCTTTCGATGTCAAATATATTTTGATTTGAAGTTAGCACTTTAGCATTAGATTTAATACTGTTGGCGTAGTGCGTTAGCGTTAGCTTATGCTAAATACTGTTGTAAAAGGTTGTAGCTGTTTAGCGTTAGCAGAGCTAATGTTTATAATTTGCGTGTTAGCTAGGGCTGTATAATAATATAAATATCGGATATATATCGATATTTTCTTTCCTAGAATAATATCGATATTCATCCTCAAGTATCGTAACGTCCAACTGTCACCTTGTTCCCTCACTGCTGGCTTCACCAGGTCATCAGGCTTAGAGTGATTCCTTCAGATGTTCAGGTTAAAAAGGTATCAAACTATTCAGAGCAGGGAACTTGGTTCACTTTATTTACTTTACTAATGCATGTCAGCTACAGTTTGGACTGTTTCAACTAAAACAAACATGTTTTCTCTCCACTTCTTTGGTTCATTTTGTCCAGCTGTCCACTTTAAGTCTGTGTCCAACCAGAACCAGGTATTGTGTAGTTGGAGCTTTTAATCAGTTTTCAGTTAAATTCATTCAGTCCAACTTTATAACAGTCACTAAATGTCACCAAAATCACTCTGTCCCTCTGAAATCTTTCAGAAAATCACAGAAGTGTATTGAATCGTATCGTTTGTTGAATATCGCAATATATATCATATCATGGGCAGAATATCGCGTATCGTGAGATTATTGTATCACTGCAGCCCTAGTTGTTAAACATAACTAACTTCTTAGCTGTTTCCATCACTGTTGTTTCAGTTGTTTATTTCCATTTAACTAAATTAGCTTGATTTTTACAGACTATAATTTTTCCTCAAGTGAGACTGAGGCAGCAGAGTAAGAAATGCTGCCACCTGCAGGTGGGAGTTGGCATCACTCGAACCCAACTAAACCAGTTTTGCACCGTTGTGGAATCAAAAACTGCTGACAAACTGTGATAACCTAGAGATTTTGCTAAAAAGCCATTTGTGATGCAGCTTTCTGTCCTTGCAGGTCGTGGTACTTTTGCTTGCACCTCCTGTGTCTCCTGGTGGTTCTGGTTCTGCCCGTCAAATCGAGACGCCGGCCGGCCAGAGCGAAGGCCGACGCTGCGCAGGACGAGCAGCGCGACCACAGCAGCACAGACAACAACTGCAACCAGAAAGACAAATCCACATGAGACCGGCGCCACGTCACAAGCCGGACCGGACCGGACCGGGTCGGAACCTTTACCGAACCAGGAACCCAACAAACACACGGCCGTCACTCTGCTGGCATGAACAAACAGGAAGTAAACCCGGTAGGATGGGTGGAGTTCCTCAGGGCAGACAGGAAGTACGTGGAGGGTTTTTGTCTTTGGAACAGGAAGTTCGTCCATTTGAGAGAAACGAACTGAATCATCAGCTGCCAACTTTGAACAGGCCTTACGATCTTTGAATGGTTTAATTTCTTCATTTGTTTAATCTTTGAGCAGAGGCTCGTTGTGACGACACGATTTGAAATGCATTCTTAATGTTTTTTTCTTTTTGGGAAGATTTGGGAAGAGAGTTTTCTGTTTGGTTCTGGTTTTTGGTTCTGTTGTGTTTTTTTGATCCATGGGTTTATTTGACAAACGGTTAAAGGGAGTTTTGATTTGCTCACAACAGGCTTCTGGTTTCTCCTAACACACATTCTGAACATTACAGCCACAAACTAAAACGGGTTTAATTCGATTTTTATATGATGAAATGAACACAAAGTCGTGCATAATTGTGAAGTGGAAAAAAAACCTGGTGCACGTTTTTTTAAATCAGTTTTTTACTTATTATGCATCAGATCAGAAACGTCTAGATTCATCTCCCATATTTGCTAAAAAAAAAAACCTTTTTGTTCTGAAGTTGTACGTTTCCAGGGAGAAAATGATAATTGTTCATGATTAAAGGTTCCAAACCCGACGAGCTCAGAGTTTGATCTGCATCAGAACATCTTCTGGGTCCAGGATGTTGCAGCTTCTTCCTCTCTGGTTTCCTGATCACGGTGATTCTGGACCTGGAAAATGTTGATCTGACGCGGACAAAGAGCCTCTGTGGGTCGGACTGGGAGCCCAGTAAGAACGGCCTGCTGCTCCAGTTCGGCTCAGAAATAGACTTTTTAGGACCTTAGTCATAGAAAATAATCCCTTTTTTCTCACAAAGTTGTTCTAACATCAAAGATAAAACGAGTTTTTTTATTTTGATTGAGTTAAATTAATCACATGACCTCCTCCCATTCTTTAGTTTTATTCCTAATCCTCCGTTGTATTATTCTGCCTTCACTTTTTGTCGAGTCTCTACCAGCCTTGAACATCTATAAACTCAAACTGTTGTTCAAGTCATGCCCCAGATCCTCAATTCCAGTTAGTTTCAGACTTTGACTAGGCCATTCCGACACACGATCTTCATTGGATGTTCTCCTTGTCTGGTTTAACACTTTAAGAACGTTGCAGTTTATTCCACTTCACGGTGATTCACCACTTTATGTTGCCTCATCAAAGGAAATCCATTAAAATATCCCAGAGTTTCTAAATGTAACATGATGAAATGTAAAAACATGTTGAAGTTTAACTGTTATTTCCATCACTTTTGTGATTATGTGTTTAGCTTTTATTCTTAAAAATCTAACCGCAGTCTAACTGGATTAATGCGTTGGCGCACTAACTGCATAAATCTCTGAGGAAATGTGATATTTTTTATGAAAACATGATGTGACCTCTGGAGTCGAGAGCCAGCCGGCGCCGTGAACGGTTTTATTTTTACATGTTCGGGTCAGGGTGCATCTTACTGTAGGGTGAATGAGACACTGTTTCCTTTTGCTGTTTGTGCTGCATCTTCATCTGAAGCCTTCCAGATTTCTGTTAAAATAGTATAAAAGAGATTGAAACTGTTGGTTCCTGTTATTCTTCTTTAAAGTTACGGATTATTTAAAAAGCAACAAAGCAGCAGAAGTGAAGTCTTTCAGTGTGGATCTGTTTGTGGGGTTTCTTTCATCTAACATTTCCATGTTCCTGCCATAACTCTGTGTGTGTGTTTACCATTCCTGGTGGTCTGTCGATGTTGATCGTGTTTTCAAAGGAAGCCATGTTGTTCAGCGCAGCCCACCGGCGAGAGGAGAGACGCCGCTGCAGCAGCGCTGCAGCAGCTGCATGGCCACACATACCAGCAGATCAATGCAAACGGCTCCATACGTCCAAAGTGCCAAATCAGAAACGGCTCATCTTGTTTTAGAGAGTGTGTGTGTGTGTGTATGTGTGTGTGTGTGTGTGTGTTTGGGCGCCACACTAACATAATGGGTATTTTTGTGCCAGAAGGAAATTTATCAGACTATTTGTATAACAGTGGAGTACATTCTGATGTGGCGAAATAAAGAGAAATTATTTTTAAACACTAAACCTGTTTGATGTGGAAATGATTTCTTTTTTTTGTCTGGTGAGGAAAAATATCAGTTTTTAATTAGACATGCTTTTAGACATCTTTTGTTCAAAATGTGCATTAAAAATCAGACTATATGAACATTAAACCATGTAAATATTAGCAGAAATGTTTTCTTTTGCATGTGAAACTGCACATAACTGTGTTCTGTTTGTAGTACTCTGAGAAAATTAGCTGAACTTCCCACTTGAAATTTTGAAAGTTTGTGTTTGAGGAGTTTTCTCAAACAAACGTCAAGATCCAGTACCGCCGCCCCTAACCTGTGGCTATAATGCTACATGTAGAGCCTGCAGCTCTAAACTGAAAACATTTAAAATAATGTGTTGGAGGTCTAAAAGTCATTACAAGAAAAAATTCATAAATATATGAGGAAAAAAGTCATAATTCCAGAATTGAGTTGTATTTCCAATATAAGGTCAGTTTATTTACCAGTATATAACATCAATGCTAGGGCTGTATAATATCAATATTGCGATATATATCGATATTAGATGTTCATGTTAAAAAGGTATCAAACTATTCAGAGCAGGAACTTGGTTCACTTTATTTACTTTACTAATGCATGTCAGCTACAGTTTGGACTGTTTCAACTAAAAGAAACATGTTTTCTCTCCACTTCTTTGGTTCATTTTGTCCAGCTGTCCACTTTAAGTCTGTGTCCAACCAGATCCAGGTATTGTGTAGTTGGAGCTTTTAATCAGTTTTCAGTAAATTAATTCAGTCCAACTTTATATCAGTCACAAAATGTCACCAAAATCACTCTGTCACTCTAAAATCTTTCAGAAATCGCAAAAGTATTGAATTGTATCGTTTGCTGAATATCGCAATATATATGTGTGGGCAGAATATCGTGTATCGTATCGTATCGTGATATTATTGTATCACTACAGCCCTATTCAATGCCCAACAAATATCTCTGGCACTTTACAAAAAGTAAATAAATCCAGTCATGATGAGGTAGTCTTGTCAGAAGTTTTTAAGCTTTTTCTTGTAATGACACAACTTTCTTCTCATAAAATGTAATCTTTATTGTCATAACACAAGTATTTATCCTTGTATAACCTAATTCTCATAATATTATGTTTTTATTCTTGAATTAATTCTTTTTTCTTAGCCCGGACCAGAAATCTCTTAAGATTGATTTCAAACAATGGCTTCTGAAGCGCGGCCATTTTGGAATTCCTCCTACTTTCTCTTGCCACCGCCGTTCACTCGGGTGTGACGTCACTCCAGGTCCGCGTTCCGAGGTGACCCGAAGGCGGCGTAACGCGGTGCTCCGGTTAAAGCCGAAGGTTCCGCCCCTGTAAACAAAGCAGGCGGAGCCTCCGTCACATTTCTGGTTCAGCAGCAGCAGCAGGTTACAGTTCAACTGTATTCTGCCCAAACATGTCTTGATTAAGAACAAATAACATTTAGCTGGATTCAGCCGGCAGAAATAACTTGAACGGCGGGAAAAGTGAGCAGCCGCGTGCAGGTAAGAAAGCCGTTGTTTGGCGAGTTTAGTTGTTTTTAAAGCTCATCAAATATTAAAAACAGTTGTAACCTGTTGGATACCAGCTTCTATTCGCCTTTCTTGTCACTTTTAGCTAAAGTTGTTACTTCCTGCCACACAAACTGCGGGGTGACCACTGTGTTTGTAACACCCATGTTAAAAGCTTCGCCGTTGGGTCGTTTTTAGTCGCTGTAACGGGCCTGACAGATGTTCGCTGCCTGACAGATGTTTGACGACCTCCAGAGAGGAAACCCTGGATAATGTTGTCTGGAAACACCACATAAACTTTTAGCTAAAGTTGTTACTTCCTGCCACACAAACTGCGGGGTGACCACTGTGTTTGTAACACCCATGTTAAAAGCTTCGCCGTTGGGTCGTTTTTAGTCGCTGTAACGGGCCTGACAGATGTTTGACGACCTCCAGAGAGGAAACCCTGGATAATGTTGTCTGGAAACACCACATAAACTTTTATAATAATCTCTAAACCTCCTGAGATTATTGTCAGTTTAGCAGCGCTGATTTCTGTGTTGAAGTTTCATCACAGCTGAACTCGGTTAAATAAATGTAATAATGTAATGTTTGTGTTTGTTGTTGACCCGCAGGCTGGCATGTACCGAGGAACTGAGTCCTCAGCGGTTTCTGCCCACATGACTTGCCATAAAGAGCTGACCTCTGGTTAAATTTAGAAATCCAGCGCTGCCTGCCCATATCTAAGCTGAACTGGACATAATTTGAGTTATTTCTGTTCATATATGCTGATTTGTTATGTTGTTTACACTCCAGATAAAACCTGCAACATATTTTCACACCTTATTCACATTTTGTCTTGTTCCAACAACCTTACAGCACATTATATCCAGGTTCTTACTTTGACTGGGCCATTCCTACACAGTGAAAATGCCAGTGTTGAATTAACACCCAAAAGTGTCTGTATGTGTCCAAGTCAGCTGGTGTTAAATTTAACAATACAGAGTGTCACATTAACATTACAACGGTGTTGGTGTTAAAATATATTAAAAGTAACACCAGTGTAGTGTTGATCACAAAACATAATGTAGTGTTAAAAAAGTAAATAATTGACCCACAAGGTGCCAATATCAATCAAATCCAGTGGAAAATATTCAAAACAATACACAGAAATGGAAAGTGTAACTTTTCTTAACCCATTTCAATATAGACCAATGTTAATTTAATTTAAAAAAAAGTGTGCCTTTTAGTGTTTTTGTGTCTGAAAGCGTTTGTAGAATATTAAATATCCCTGATCCTCTGAAATATTTTAATTTTGAGACAACATGTTTCAAACATGAATAAAAAGCTCAGGTGTGAGCCTTCATACACCAGCTGACTTGGACACATATAGACACTTATGGGTGTTAATTCAACACCTGCGTTTTTACTGTGTATTCATCCACATTAATATGCCTTACCGTCCCATAAAGTCTGTCTGTATGTTTGGGATGATTGAATACAACTCCAGCTCAAATCTTCCAGGTTTTCATTTGTAAAAAAAATTCAATGGCATAATTTTTTCTCCAGTTCATTCTGCTTTGTGACAATCTGAACGCAGATCATACATGGTCTTTGCGGTTCTCTTCTAAACACAGATGGGGAAAAAAATGCCCTAAATTGAAGTTTTAAAATCTCATTTGACCCTTAAGGCCGAATCCGGATACGAGTTTAAAGTTCAAGTCACATTTTCCATTTTCTAAAATCTATTTATAGCCGAGTCAGTGAGCTTCAGGTTGTCTTATGTCCAGTTGGCTGTGATGTAATCAAATCACTGTTTTAGTTCATTTTTCTACAATCACACAGAACTGCTGCTCTGATCTTTTCACCCAGAAAAGACCAACCTGCTCCACTTCCACAAGTGGACCAAAAGTTCTCCTCGTGTCTGAACGGTCCTTTATAGTCATTTACACGACTTTTACGTCGTTGACTTGAGACATGCAATTCTGCACCAGAAGAAGCCAGACGGTAAATCTGGATGTAAATTATGAAAGACGTCTGTGACGTTCTGCTTCACAAGGAAGTTTGATTATGAATCAAAGACCAAAAAATCAAATTTCTGATAATCCAAATTGGAGTTTAGACTCCTTTAAACGCTGCGTTTCATCTGAATCACCTTAAAGTATGGTGGAAATGATGAATCGATTATTATTTTCCATTTTTAGCTTCACGTGGTTTAAATCTGTAAATCAGATTTCCTGTTAATTGCGTTTTCTGATGCAGTTACTAGTCGGTAAATCTAAAACCAGCCGATCAGCTGGACGCTGATCCACTGATGTGAAATCAGACAGAAACTGTTTCACATTGTTGAAGCTGCAGATGAATCTTTTGCTACAAATCATCAAATGTTCACTAAAGGAATGAGGTTGGTTCATTTTAGGCTGTATAATGTTTCATTAATTTAACTTTCCATCAATTCTTTGTAACAGGGCTGTAGTGATACAATAATCTCATGATACGATACACGATATTCTGCTCATGATACGATATATATTGTGATATTCAGCAAACGATACAATTTAATACACCTTCGCAAATTTCTGAAAGATTTTAGAGGGACAGAGTGATTTTGGTGACATTTTGTGACTGTTATAAAGTTGGACTGAATTAATTTAACTGAAAACTGATTAAAAGCTCCAACTACACAATACCTGGTTCTGGTTGGACACAGACTTAAAGTGGACAGCTGGACAAAATGAATCAAAGAAGTGGAGAGAAAACATGTTTCTTTTAGTTGAAACAGTCCAAACTGTAGCTGACATGCATTAGTAAAGTAAATAAAGTGAACCAAGTTCCTGCTCTGAATAGTTTGATACCTTTTTAACCTGAACATCTGAAGGAATCACTCTAAGCCTGATGACCTGGTGAAGCCAGCAGTGAGGGAACAAGGTGACAGTTGGACGTTACGATACTTAAGGATGAATATCGATTTTTTTCTAGGAAAGAAAATATCAATATATATCACAATATCAATATTATTATACAGCCCTACTTCGTAGATGTTTTTTGTTTATTTTTTCTGTATGATTCCTAAATGTTTTTTTCTTGGATTATATAATTTTTTCTGTCCTGTTTGTTTTGAGGCTTTATGGTGAGACAGTTGGGCTTCTGCTTCTTCTTCAAATGAACTAAACTAAACTATTTTAATACTTTAAAAAGGAATTCAATTATTTATGTATTTGCATCCCTTGACATATTTTCAATATTGTATATAAAAGGCTTAATGAAAACCTGCAGAACGTGCCGATTTTGTTATCTGATTAATCAGAGTCAGAATAATCGTGTAAAAACGGGCAGATGATGTGCAGTTTGGAGCGTTTCTTGGGCAGGACGGGAGTCTCTATTGTGTCGGGAAGAGCTGGGCGTGCCTCCAGCCCTCATCTAATATTCAGCCGCTACTTAAAGCGGGGGATGCTGAGCGTCAGCCGCCACTGCTGGCTGAACTGGGCAGGACGTCCGATTTCATCGTGAACTGGTAGCTTTACCCCTCCACACAGGTAAGGGCTGCAATTATCCGAGATTTCATCTTGTTCAATAGTTTGAGGAGCTTGTTTGTAGTTGGCATGGTGACCCATCCATTGTGCTGGGAGAGATGAGGAAGAGGAGGGCGTGTCAACAGGCTGCCGTCCCCGTAAACAAAGCCTTTCCTCTGCCTCTCTTCTCCTCCTGGGGACAATATTCTCCTCTTGAGTGCACAGTAAAAATGCCGGTGTTGAATTAACACCCAAAAGTGTCTATATGTGTCCAAGTCAGCTGGTGTTAAAGTAACACTTTTGAAAGTGTTAAAAGATTGACACCCATTTTTTTGTTAAATTATCATTGGTCTATATACTGAAATGGGTTAAGAAAAGTTAAACTTTCCATTTCTGTGTATTGCTTTGAATATTTTCCACTGGATTTGATTAATATTGACACCTTGTGGGTCAATTATTTACTTTTTTAACACCACATTATGTTTTGTGATCAACACTACACTGGTGTTACTTTTAACATAACACTATCACCGTTGTAAATGTTAATGTGACTCTCTGTATTGTTGAATTTAACACCAGCTGACTTGGACACTTATAGACACTTATGGGTGTTAATTCAACACTGGCATTTTTACTGTGTGGAGAAGAAGAGAAAACAGTTTGTTCTGCAGATAAGGATTGATCGGCTCTGAATCTGGCTGAACTGTTGGGGCCTTTGTACCGGCAGCCATGTGACTCTGCGTGACCTGAGCAGGATTACGGCAGGAAATCCTGCCGGTAGTTTGGTGAAACCCTCAGAATGAGGCTCATTAATTCAGATGCTCTCTGGCAGGAAGTGAGTCTGATTGTGGAGGATGGGCAGAACTTTATGAATCATTAATGAGCTGTTTATCGATCCAAATACAGCACAGAGCGGCAGGTTCGTTAATGGATCCGGGATAAAACAAAGCAAAAACAATTTAAAAGCGTAAAAATGAATTTTGATTGAGTTCTTAGTTTCTGATTCTGAGTTTTTAACATAAAATGTATAAAAAATGCATGGAAGTGTATGATGAAGGCACACTTTATCAGCTGGTTGAGATTTTCAGCTGATGGGCCACAAAGTTTTATTTATGTTTACGATTAAAGTAGCTAATTTTTTTTATTATTTCCTGTGCAAAATATGAGAATAGTCTCATTTTTGTAGAAAAATAATCTATAAACCTTTTCAGGTAAAAGTATTTTTCTAGCTTTTTTGTGTGTGTTTTCAGCAACAAGAACAGGATATGGATCATTTTTTATTTATTTTCCCAAGTTTATTAAATCGCTGTGACAATTTATTAATTTTTAGGAAAAAATACTTTGTATTTGTGGTCCTGTTTGCTGTTAAAATAAATGAAAAGCAAAAGACATGCTTGATAAAAGGTGTTAACGTTGAGGAAACACTGAAAATTGTACCATAACATTTTTTTACTTGTATTTGCGTCAGATTTTTAGTCGCTGATTTCCATCAAACAATCACACAAATTTTGGTAAAACTTTTAAAACGTCACCAAAAATAAGAAAAGCGAATTATCTGTGTTTCCATCTGGTTTGGAGCGAAGCGACCAGGCTGTGCTAAGCGTGATTACGTCAGCTGTTGACGCTACGCACGGCTGTAGTAATGTAAAAATTCACCATGTCAGAAATTATTCTTACCACAGAATATTAAAAAATTTAACAAATTTCAGGCAAAAAGTTGCATGAGAAAAAAGTCGTGATGATAAAGTACTTTTTGGCAAACCCAAAAATCACCTCAATTGATTTTAAAAACATTTTTACAAAATCGATTCAATTATTTCACATTTTGGCATTTTCATTATTTTTCTACGGAGTCCCATAAGGGACAAGCAGGAAGTTTTTCTTTAGCGTTTCCTCGCAGTCAGTTCCTGCAGCATCTTGAAACTGAAAGTCTTTCTGCTACAATATAAAGTTTTTAAGGTTTTTCCATGCGTGTTCATGTCTTCTTAGTGAGATATCTAAAGTTTTATATCTTTTTCTATAAATGCAAAACAGGTCAACCATGGGCTTCCATACCTTCTAAGATGTAAACAAAAACTCTCCGTAAGAAGGAAAAAAACAGATTTTAAAACGGTAACAAACTCATCTGAGTTCTGATTGTATCTTTTTTGTGTTGTTGGTCTGAACGGTTCATAAATGGCTCAGGTAGAAAGCAGCTGGGCGTCTTTTCTTCTCAGGAAGGAGGAAAAGTTTCAACTGAAGCCTCCACAGATGATTAGATGCTTGTTTTTCTTCTCCTGGTTTAGTTAAAGACTCGTCAGCTCTTCAGATGAAATCCCTGAAGCGTTTTGTTTTTCAGTAATAATCCTGCTGCTACTTTTCTCTGTCTGCTCAGTAAATTGTTGCCCATCTTTGTAGCAGTTGTAGTTTAGTTTCTTTCCTGAATACAAAGTTCAGAGCGACCCACTTCTGGCTGCACGAATACCAACGTTTGGAGTCTGTTGTTTGACTTTTGGCTTGTTTGGTTTTCTTTAATGGGGCTTCGTTAAACGAGCAGACCGCCTCCACCGAGCAGAAGAGCTAACGAGCTCCTGCTAACGCTAATGAGGGATTTCTGGGTATTCATGCTTCGTTTTCACAGAAGTTTCCATCTTTCAAGTACTTTAATTGTTTTTACTGTGGATTCTTGGAAAAAGTATTCATATCCTCATGAGTTTATCCACATTTTGTCACACTTTTGTCTGTATTTTGGGGGTACACTTACGCCAATAAATAAATGAAGTTGGTGCAACCGGCCGCAGAGATGCTCAGGCTAAAGGCCTGTTTGGATTTTACGCTGGTTTGTGTTGGTTTATCAAACAAAGTCCCAATAAAATCAATCAAAGTCTTCTTGTGAGAAAGTTTAAGAGATATGAATACTTCTGGACTGTAGGTCCGAAACTATAAAGAAAGATTCAGTAACTAAATCAATTAATCAGATTGATTGATTACTGAAATGATCATCAACTAATTTGGTGATCCATTAATCACAAATTGGCTTTTTTATTAACTCAAAAAGCTAAGAACAACATATTAGCGTAATAAAACATATAAACATTTTACTTTTAAGTAAAAAAAACCTTCTTTGTGCCAGAATTCCTCCAGTGGCGTTTTCAGCTTCGCTTGGATCAAATCCCGTTTCAGGAGTTTTAACCCGTCGCCATGGAAACCACCGCCTCCCTGAAGATGACCTCTCTGGTGGTCCAGAGTCTGTTCAGCTACGTGGAGGAGGACAACCTGGACGCCGTCAGGACTCACCTGGACAAGTTCAGAGACGTGGACTGCAGGAGTGACGTGAGTCAGAACCGTTTGGGTTCCGGTTCGCTCCGGCGCTACAAATTAGAGCCCAAAGAATTATATTAGGTTGTAAATTCTGTATGTAAATGTCAAGAATTTAAGGAATTCTAAAAATGAAATCTTAGAATTTTTGAGAATTTAAATTATTCGTATTTGAAGAATTTAAAAAAAAGTCTTTTAATTTACATTTGCTTTTAAATTCAAAGAAACTTTGATTAATAAATTTGAATTTCTGAGTTGAATTACTGAAAATAAGTAGTTGATATTGTCATTTAAAACATTAAATAAACATGTAATTTTAAAATAAGACATAGAAAATGTGAACTGATCTCTTCCATGCGATGCTGCACTGTTGCAGTAATTCATCCAGACCAGCAGTGCAGTTTCCTCCAAACGCTCCAGAACCTTTTTCCCTCCACCAAACCTTCCATGAATAAGCTTGGATTCAGGACTTAATAATAATAATAATAATAATAATAATAATAATAATCAATTTAATTTGTAATGCACTTTTCATTAATAAAAATCTCAAAGTGCTACATGGTGCATCTAAAAACATAAAATCAACAATCAAAAACAATTTAAAAAAAAGACTGTCATTTAAAAGTGGGGTATTCTTGTCTAAAAAGGAAAGTTTTCAAGCCAATTTTAAAATCGGACAATAATTGCGGGGCTCTCAAATAGTCAGGGAGAGAATCCATAGACGAGGAGCAGCCACAGCAAAAGCTCGATCACCCGTAGTCCTTAGTCTTGATTTCAGTGTTTATTTAAATGATTTCTTTCGTATCGGTGTTAAAACCCGGCCTTTGTGTCCGCAGAGCGGACAGACGCCGCTGATGGTGGCAGCAGAGCTGGGCAGCCTGGAGATCGTGGAGGAGCTGATCCGGAGGGGCGCCACCGTCAACATGGACGACGTGGTGAGCATCACACACACACCTGGAGACACACACACACCTGCTGATGGCGTAGCGGTGAGTGGAAAACAACCCGCTCTGATGTTTGATGATGTCACCAGTCGGTTATTATGAGCCACCATGACCTCTCATTACAGCTGAAGTCATCGGTTCACCAGCCGACACCCTTCACACTCCGACTCACTCATTTACTCTCTCTGTCCCTCTCACACACACACACACACACTACTGTCTCCTGACCTGCCATTACACCAGATCACTCCGGCTTACTGCAGGAGAACAGGAAGGTTCTGCTTGTTTCTCTGTTTGCGTTTCTGTCTTGACTCCGAGTCGCGATGCGGCACCGGGTTTCCCTGAGCACCTGGTACGACCAGCTGGTAGGTATCGGCACCCGGCCGGGTCCGGAGCCGGAGCCGGGTCCGGAGCCGGGTCCGGAGCCGGGTCCGGAGCCGGGTCCGGAGCCGTCAGAGTAACGGCTTGGCGCTGTGTGCAGGACTGCTGGACGGCGCTGATCTCCGCCGCTAAGGAGGGACACCTGGAGGTGGTGAGGGAACTGCTGGAGAACGGCGCCAACCTGGAGCACCGAGACATGGTGAGGAGAAACTGAAACGCCAGATTTAATCACAACTGAAACGTACACAGTAAAAATGCCGGTGTTGAATTAACACCCAATAGTGTCTATATGTGTCCATGTCAGCAGGTGTTAAAGTAACACTTTTGAAAGTGTTAAAAGATTGATACCCATTTTTAAAATTAAATTAACATTGGTCTATATACTGAAATAGGTTTAAGAAAAGTTAAACTTTCCATTTCTGTGTATTGTTTGAATATTTTCCACTGGATTTGATTGATATTGACACCTTGTGGGTCAATTATTAAGGTTTTTAACACCACATTGTGTTTTGTGATCAACACTACACTGGTGTTACTTTTAATATACTTTAACACCAGCACCTTTGTAAATGCTAATGTGACACTCTGTAGTGTTGAATTTAACACCAGCTGACTTGGACACATATAGACACTATTGGGTGTTAATTCAACACTGACATTTTTACTGTGTAGTTACTCTAGTAAAAGTAAGAAAGTATTTAACTGATGGAAACAATCACTCAATATTCAAAAACTGCTTCATTAGATGGACTAGTGAAGCAAGGTTTTGTATTTTATAGACCAAAATAAAATATAACTTTATTCATGTATTGCTACTATTTTGTAATATTACCTCTTTATTGTTGTATAACTTTGTTCTTGTAGTATTATGACTTCATTCTCGTGTTATGCACTAAAATCTCCTTTATATTTCACCAGTGGTGAGCACAGCTAGGCAAAAAGTTAGCTTCACTAACCGCTAATTTGCTAAACAAGAATCTTGGCTATGCTAAATCTAAACACATTAAAAACAATTAAGACGATTGTCTCTCAGTCTCTGAGCTGGTGTGAGACTCCTTTTGTTTGATGATTTTGAAACATTATTTAAAGCTTTATAAATATGATGGAAAAAGTCAAAAACGCGATGGATGAGACCAAGTTCATCCATTTCGTGAAAATGGGTGACATTCTGTCAATAATCGGTTTAAAAGGCTCACAGACGGCGTCCATCTTGAATAATAAATGTAAGTACTTCTGATGAAATCTCTATACCAGTATATCTTTTATAAAGCAAGAGCTAAATATTGATTAAAAAGAACCTAAATTCTCACGTTTTGGGAGCTTAATATTCCCTCTTCAGTTGGACGTGGCGCCTCAGTTATGCCTGAACAACCTAATTCACTTTCTCCAAAATGGACATGAAATCAGATTAGTTTCTGTTTTCCTTTCTAATAGAAAATCCATCCACTTAAATCCGGCTGCCTTGGCTCTGATGTTTGTTCCTGAGATAAGGAAACCAGACAGTCGCTGCTGAGGTTTTAATTTTCATCAAACCGCTCCTTCACACGCCGTTTCTGCATTTTGGTGGCTTTTGATGCATTCAGAGCGACATTAAAGCAGAACTAATGGTAGACAAATACTAAACAGGAAGGGAGTTGACTCATGTGTCAGGAGAGCCGGCTGGATTAGAATAAACCGCATTGTGTTTGACTGGAAAGTGTGTCACTCGTCCAGAAATAGCAGCAATCTGCCTGGATTTGGTCTAATCTGCCAAACAGAGATGTGGTGCGGTTGAACTCTTCTTCTGTTGTTTCTGGTTCTTTTGTTTGCCGCTGCTTCCTCTGCTGATGTGTCTGGGTTTTGCCGCTCAGGGAGGCTGGACGGCGCTCATGTGGGCCGCCTATAAGGGCCGGACGGCGGTGGCCCGGCTGCTGCTGGAGAGCGAAGCCAATCCCAACATCACTGGGCAGGTGCCGAAAATTATTAATCACATTATAGAGACATAAACTCTGCTTTACAGGGATTGTTTTGGTGCACAAAGTGAGTTCATAGGATGTGTACATTTTTACAAAGGTGGAACTCAGAAACACTAACGATTGTTTTAATTAATCAATTAATGGAAAATCACACTCTGCAGATGTTTAATAAAACCAATTATTCCTTATTTGATACAGCAAACCAGTATGTCTTTTCTCTTTATTATGAGCAGTTTATAGAGCACAATTAGTTTAGGGCCGAAACTAAAAATTATTTTAATAATTGACGTTCTCCATATTTTTCATTAAGTAGAATTACTGTAATAGATTCAAATAAACAATTACATTTTTTTGTAAAATAAAACACTTTGCTGCCTAAAATGCGACTTTTGTTCCCTTCCAGAGATAATAAATACTTTAAATAATGTTAAACGTTCAGCTCTTTCTGATTGATTTAACATCAATACAGTCTAGGGTTGATTTTTTTTATTTTATTTTATTTTTTTATAAACCGGTTATAAAAAAATATTTTTATATATTTGTAGACCAAGGTATTTTATCTAAAATGCAAAATACTAATATTTATTGGACTGTTTTTAGGGCTGTAGTGATACAATAATCTCACGATACGATACGATACGTGATATTTTGGTCACGATACGATGTATATTGCGATATTCAGCAAATGATACAATTCAATACACTCTTGCGATTTTCTGAAAGGTTTCAGAGGGACAGAGTGATTTTGGTGACATTTTGTGACTGTTATAAAGTTGGACTGAATTAATTTAACTGAAAACTGATTAAAAGCTCCAACTACACAATACCTGGTTCTGGTTGGACACAGACTTAAAGTGGACAGCTGGACAAAATGAACCAAAGAAGTGGAGAGAAAACATGTTTCTTTTAGTTGAAACAGTCCAAACTGTAGCTGACATGCATTAGTAAAGTAAATAAAGTGAACCAAGTTCCTGCTCTGAATAGTTTGATACCTTTTTAACCTGAACATCTGAAGGAATCACTCTAAGCCTGATGACCTGGTGAAGCCAGCAGTGAGTGAACAAGGTGACAGTTGGACGTTACGATACTTAAGGATGAATATCGATTTGTTTCTCGGAAAGAAAATATCGATATATATCACAAAATCGATATTATTACACAGCCCTACTGTTTTCTGAGTCTGTGTGCTCCAGTTAACGATTAATCGATTACTAAATCAGTTTCAACAATCGACTAATCGTTTCAGCCGTACTGTAAACACAAGTGCAGACTGTAGTTTTTCCTGCTCCTGCTGCTTCATTAGCTGCTCCTTAGTTTTGGTGACATCAGCTCTGCTCCGGCCCAACAGTACAGCGTCTACCCGATCATCTGGGCGGCGGGCCGCGGCCACGCAGAGATCGTCCATCTCCTGCTGCAGTACGGAGCCAAGGTCAACTGCTCAGACAAGGTAGCCAACGTCTCTGTTTCAGACCCACACAGGGCAGAGACAGCCGCTTTATCTCGGTGATCTCCTCCTTCCAGTACGGCACCACGCCGTTGATCTGGGCCTCCAGGAAGGGAAACTACGACAGCGTGATGCACCTGCTGGCCAACGGAGCTGATGTGGATCAGGAAGGAGCAGTGAGTCGTTTACATTCATCGCCGTCGTGTTTTACTCACATCGGTCACGATTAACGACTACAAAGCAAATCCAAGCTTTCATGTAAACAGTTAGAGAAGTTATTTTTATCAAATCAGTGTTGTCAAAATTAAATTGCACTCAAAACACAAGTGTTACTCAGTTATTTATTATTTATCCTTTACATTAAGTTGATAAGAGTCAAAAACGTTTCATTAGTAATCAGTGACTTCCTGTGTAACTGGGCAATGAATGCGGCACAACAAAGAAACAAAAATGTTGAACAGGAAAGTAGCCGCTGGCCCTAAACCTGCCCTTATGTACAGTTTTATGTAAACTCAACTTTTTGAGCTGTGATGTTTCTCCTTCATGAAAAACACACCTGGGGTTTTGCCTCATTGTTCCATGCATGTCCTGTAATGTCCTGTAATCTCCATGGCAGCCATTCAGCTGGGCAAAACGCCTGGGTGGATCTAGCTCCGCCTTCGAGGCGCAGCTCCTCCCCCACTCTGCTCCTTCAGACTAGCCTGTAGCCATTAGCAAACATCTGCTGAGCTCGTTGTAGGAGCTGCTGCTCAGTGAGTTAAAGGGTTAATGAAGGAGCCATGTTGGGATGACTTCCTGAAGGCGGAGCTTCTTAAAGCGACACAGGACCAATTTGAAGGTGTTAAATTACAAAGTAAAATTTATTTCAAGTCATATTTGATATATAGCATTTTTATAACAACTGAAGGAAACATAGTTACTTGATTATGCTATAAAATGGCCACCAGGTGGCTGGAAAACACATGGAAAACAACCAATCAGAGCCAAGAGGAAGGTCTTTGCACCGTCAATCATCCTCATGTACACGCTGCTAAATGTGTTAATGGAAGAGAAACAAGGTACTGTAGCAGGAAAACCGTTTATCCGTCATTGGTGGACATGCTAACTAGCATTAGCATCACAACAGGCTAAAACAGCTGCAGATTGTTGCAGATGAGATTTTTAAGACCCGCCTCCTGGCTCTGATTGGTTGTTTCTCGTTGGTACAGGGAGAGAGCAGAGATCAATTTCTGATAATATTCTGTCACCACATGACCGTATCAGTGAATATGTAAAAAAAACAAAATATTTTTTATAAAGTTCCATCAAAAATCCGATGGATTAACAGAGAGACTGAAAAGAGGAGGCAGGAAGAACCTGGTAAAATGTTTGAGTTTTCCCGTTTCTCCAGAACTCCATGACGGCTCTGATCGTGGCGGTGAAAGGCGGCCACACGGACGTCGTCAAAGAGCTGCTGAAGAGGAATCCCAACGTCAACTTGACCGATAAGGACGGCAACACGGCGCTCGCCATCGCCGCCAAGGAGGGCCACACGGAGATCGTCCAGGACCTGCTGGACGCCGGCACCTACGTCAACAACCCCGACCGGGTGAGACACGGCGTGACGCTCCGACCCTCAGGACGCCCCGATGCGGCGTGACGCTCTGACCCTGTCGTGACGCTGCGACCTGTCATGACGCCCCGATGCGGCGTGACGCTCCGACCCTGTCGTGACGCTCCGATGCGCGCGTGACGCTCCGACCCTGTCGTGACGCCCCTGATGCGGCGTGACGCCCCGATGCGGCGTGACGCTCCGACCCTGGTCGTGACGCTCCGACCCTGTCGTGACGCTCCGACCCTGTCGTGACGCTCCGACCCTGTCGTGACGCTCCGATGCGGCGTGACGCTCTGACCTGTCGTGACGCTCCAACCCTGTCATGACGCCCCGATGCGGCGTGACGCTCCGACCCTGTCGTGACGCCCCGATGCGGCGTGACGCTCGACCCTGTCGTGACGCTCCGACCCTGTCATGACGCCCCGATGCGGCGTGACGCTCTGACCCTCAGGACGCCCCGATGCGGCGTGACGCTCCGACCCTGTCATGACGCCCCGATGCGGCGTGACGCTCCGACCCTCAGACGCCCCGATGCGGCGTGACGCTCCGACCCTGTCGGACGCTCCAATGCGGCGTTACGCTCCGACCCTGTCGTGACGCTCCAATGCGGCGTTACGCTCGACCCTGTCGTGACGCTCCGACCCTGTCGTGACGCCCTGATGCGGCGTGACGCCCCGATGCGGCGTGACGCTCCGACCCTGTCGTGACGCTCCGACCCTGTCATGACGCCCCGATGCGGCGTGACGCTCTGACCCTCAGGACGCCCCGATGCGGCGTGACGCTCCGACCCTGTCGTGACGCCCCGATGCGGCGTGACGCTCCGACCCTCAGGACGCCCCGATGCGGCGTGACGCTCCGACCCTGTCGTGACGCTCCGATGCGGCGTGACGCCCCGATGCGGTGTGACGCTCCGACCCTGTCGTGACGCCCCGATTGCGGCGTGACGCTCCGACCCTGTCATGACGCCCCGATGGGCGTGACGCTCCGACCCTGTCGTGACGCTCCGACCTGTCGTGACGCCCCGATGCGGCGTGACGCTCCGATGGGGGCGTGACGCTCCGACCCTGTCGTGACGCCTCGATGCGGCGTGACGCTCCGACCCTGTCGTGACGCTCCGATGCGGCGTGACGCTGCGACCTGTCGTGACGCTCCAACCCTGTCATGACGCCCTCATTCGGCGTGACGCTCCGACCCTGTCGTGACGCTCCGATGCGGCGTGACGCTCTGACCCTGTCGTGACGCCCCGATGCGGCGTGACGCTCCGACCCTGTCGTGACGCACCGACCCTGTCATGACGCCCCGATGCGGCGTGACGCTCCGACCCTGTCGTGACGCCCGATGCGGGTGACGCTCTGACCCTGTCATGACGCCCCGATGCGGCGTGACGCTCCGACCCTGTCGTGACGCTCCGATGCGGCGTGACGCTCCGACCCTGTCGTAGACGCTCCGATGCGCGTGACGCTGCGACCCTGTCGTGACGCTACCGATGCTGCGTGTACGCTCCGACCCTGTCGTGACGCCCAATGCGGCGTGACGCTGCGACCACTCAGGACGCCCCGATGCGGCGTGACGCTCCGACCCTGTCGTGACACTCCGACCTCTGTCGTGACGCTCCGATGCGGCGTGACGCCCCGATTGCGGCGTGACGCTCGACCCCCTGTCGTGACGCCCAACCCTGTCAGACGCCCTGATGCGGCGCTGACGCTCCGACCACTGTCGTGACGCTCCGACCCTGTCATGACGCCCCGATGCGGCGTGACGCTCCGACCCTGTCCGTGACGCCCCGATGCGGCGTGACGCTCCGACCCTGTCGTGACGCTCCGATGCGGCGTGACGCTGCGACCCTGTCGTGACGCTCCAACCCTGTCATGACGCCCCGATGCGGCGTGACGCTCCGACCCTGTCGTGACGCTCCGATGCGGCGTGACGCTCTGACCCTGTCGTGACGCCCTGATGCGGCGTGACGCTCCGATGCGGCGTGACGCTCTGACCCTGTCGTGACGCCCCGATGCGGCGTGACGCTCCGACCCTGTCGTGACGCTCCGATCGGCGTGACGCTCCGACCCTGTCGTTACGCTCCGATGCGGCGTGACGCTCCGACCCTGTCGTGACGCTCCGACCCTGTCGTGACGCCACCGATGCGGCGTGACGCCCGATGCGGCGTGAGCATCGACCCTGTCGTGACGCTCCGACCCTGTCATGACGCCCCGATGCGGCGTTGACGCTCCGACCCTGTCGTGAGCCCCGATGCGGCGTGACGCTCCGACCCTGTCGTGACGCCCCGATGCGGCGTGACGCTCCGACCCTGTCGTGACGCTCCGATGCGGCGTGACGCTCCGACCCTGTCGTGACGCCCCGATGCGGCGTGACGCTCCGACCCTGTCATGGCGCCCCGATGCGGCGTGACGCTCCGACCCTGTCGTGATGCTCCAACCCTGTCATGACGCCCCGATGCGGCGTGACGCTCCGACCCTGTCGTGACGCTCCAACCCTGTCATGACGCTCCGATGCGGCGTGACGCTCCGACCCTGTCGTGACGCCCTGATGCGGCGTGACGCCCCGATGCGGCGTGACGCTCCGACCCTGTCGTGACGCTCCGACCCTGTCATGGCACCCCGATGCGGCGTGACGCTCTTACCCTCAGGACGCCCCGATGCGGCGTGACGCTCCGACCCTGTCGTGACGCCCTGATGCGGCGTGACGCCCCGATGCGGCGTGACGCTCCGACCCCTGTCGTGACGCTCCGACCCTGTCATGACGCCTCGATGCGGCGTGACGCTCCGACCCTGTCGTGACGCTCCGATGCGGCGTGACGCTCTGACCCTGTCATGACGCCTCGATGCGGCGTGACGCTCCGACCCTGTCGTGATGCTCCGACCCTGTCATGACGCCCCGATGCGGCGTGACGCTCCGACCCTGTCATGACGCCCCGATGCGGCGTGACGCTCCGACCCTGTCGTGACACTCCAATGCGGCGTTACGCTCCGACCCTGTCGTGACGCTCCGACCCTGTCGTGACGCTCCGACCCTGTCGTGACGCTCCGACCCTGTCGTGACGCTCCGACCCTGTCGTGACGCCCTGATGCGGCGTGACGCCCCGATGCGGCGTGACGCTCCGACCCTGTCATGACGCCCCGATGCGGCGTGACGCTCCGACCCTGTCGTGACGCCCCGATGCGGCGTGACGCTCCGACCCTCAGGACGCCCCGATGCGGCGTGACGCTCCGACCCTGTCGTGACGCTCCAACCCTGTCGTGACGCCCTGATGCGGCGTGACGCCCCGATGCGGCGTGACGCTCCGACCCTGTCGTGACGCTCCGACCCTGTCGTGACGCTCTGACCCTGTCGTGACGCTCCGATGCGGCGTGACGCTCTGACCCTGTCGTGACGCTCCGACCCTGTCGTGACGCTCCGATGCGGCGTGACGCTCCGACCCTGTCGTGACGCTCCGACCCTGTCGTGACGCTCCGACCCTGTCGTGACGCTCCGACCCTGTCATGACGCCCCGATGCGGCGTGACGCTCTGACCCTCAGGACGCCCCGATGCGGCGTGACGCTCCGACCCTGTCGTGACGCCCCGATGCGGCGTGACGCTCTGACCCTGTCGTGACGCCCTGATGCGGCGTGACGCCCCGATGCGGCGTGACGCTCCGACCCTGTCGTGACGCTCCAACCCTGTCATGACGCTCCGATGCGGCGTGACGCCCCGATGCGGCGTGACGCTCCGACCCTGTCGTGACGCTCCAACCCTGTCATGACGCCCGATGCGGCGTGACGCTCCGACCCTGTCATGACGCCCCGATGCGGCGTGACGCTCCGACCCTGTCGTGACGCTCCGACCCTGTCGTGACGCTCCGACCCTGTCGTGACGCCCCGATGCGGCGTGACGCTCCGATGCGGCGTGACGCTCCGACCCTGTCGTTACGCCTCGATGCGGCGTGACGCTCCGACCCTGTCGTGACGCTCCGACCCTGTCGTGACGCTCCGACCCTGTCGTGACGCTCCGACCCTGTCGTGACGCCCTGATGCGGCGTGACGCCCCGATGCGGCGTGACGCTCCGACCCTGTCGTGACGCTCCGACCCTGTCATGACGCCCCGATGCGGCGTGACGCTCCGACCCTGTCGTGACGCCCCGATGCGGCGTGACGCTCCGACCCTGTCGTGACGCCCCGATGCGGCGTGACGCTCCGACCCTGTCGTGACGCCCCGATGCGGCGTGACGCTCCGACCCTGTCGTGACGCTCCGACCCTGTCATGGCGCCCCGATGCGGCGTGACGCTCTGACCCTCAGGACGCCCCGACCCTGTCGTGACGCTCCGACCCTGTCGTGACGCCCTGATGCGGCGTGACGCCCCGATGCGGCGTGACGCTCCGACCCTGTCGTGACGCTCCGACCCTGTCATGACGCCCCGATGCGGCGTGACGCTCCGACCCTGTCGTGACGCTCCGACCCTGTCGTGACGCTCCGACCCTGTCGTGACGCCCCGATGCGGCGTGACGCTCCGACCCTGTCGTGACGCTCCGACCCTGTCATGGCGCCCCGATGCGGCGTGACGCTCTGACCCTCAGGACGCCCCGATGCGGCGTGACGCTCCGACCCTGTCGTGACGCTCCGACCTTGTCGTGATGCTCCGACCCTGTCATGACGCCCCGATGCGGCGTGACGCTCCGACCCTGTCGTGACGCTACGACCCTGTCATGACGCCCCGATGCGGCGTGACGCTCCGACCCTGTCGTGACGCCCCGATGCGGCGTGACGCTCCGACCCTGTCGTGACGCCCCGATGCGGCGTGACGCTCCGACCCGGTCGTGACGCCCCGATGCGGCGTGACGCTCCGACCCTGTCGTGACGCTCCGACCCTGTCGTGACGCCCCGATGCGGCGTGACGCTCCGACCCTGTCGTGACGCCCCGATGCGGCGTGACGCTCCGACCCTGTCGTGACGCCCCGATGCGGCGTGACGCCCCGATGCGGCGTGACGCTCCGACCCTGTCGTGACGCTCCGACCCTGTCGTGACGCCCCGATGCGGCGTGACGCTCCGACCCTGTCGTGACGCCCCGATGCGGCGTGACGCTCCGACCCTGTCGTGACGCCCCGATGCGGCGTGACGCTCCGACCCTGTCGTGACGCCCCGATGCGGCGTGACGCTCCGACCCTGTCGTGACGCTCCGACCTTGTCGTGATGCTCCGACCCTGTCATGACGCCCCGATGCGGCGTGACGCTCCGACCCTGTCGTGACGCTCCAATGCGGCGTGACGCTCCGACCCTGTCATGACGCCCCGATGCGGCGTGACGCTCTGACCCTCAGGACGCCCCGATGCGGCGTGACGCTCCGACCCTGTCGTGACGCCCTGATGCGGCGTGACGCCCCGATGCGGCGTGACGCTCCGACCCTGTCGTGACGCTCCAACCCTGTCATGACGCCCCGATGCGGCGTGACGCTCCGACCCTGTCGTGACGCCCCGATGCGGCGTGACGCTCCGACCCTGTCGTGACGCTCCGACCCTGTCGTGACGCCCCGATGCGGCGTGACGCTCCGATGCGGCGTGACGCTCCGACCCTGTCGTGACGCCTCGATGCGGCGTGACGCTCCGACCCTGTCGTGACGCTCCGACCCTGTCGTGACGCTCCGACCCTGTCATGGTGCCCCGATGCGGCGTGACGCTCTGACCCTCAGGACGCCCCGATGCGGCGTGACGCTCCGACCCTGTCATGACGCCCCGATGCGGCGTGACGCTCCGACCCTGTCATGACGCCCCGATGCGGCGTGACGCTCTGACCCTCAGGACGCCCCGATGCGGTGTGACGCTCCGACCCTGTCGTGACACTCCAATGCGGCGTCACGCTCCGACCCTGTCGTGACGCTCCGACCCTGTCGTGACGCTCCGTCCCTGTCGTGACGCTCCGACCCTGTCGTGACGCCCTGATGCGGCGTGACGCCCCGATGCGGCGTGACGCTCCGACCCTGTCGTGACGCTCCGACCCTGTCGTGACGCTCCGACCCTGTCGTGACGCTCCGACCCTGTCGTGACGCCCTGATGCGGCGTGACGCCCCGATGCGGCGTGACGCTCCGACCCTGTCGTGACGCTCCGACCCTGTCATGACGCCCCGATGCGGCGTGACGCTCTGACCCTGTCGTGACGCTCTGACCCTGTCATGACGCCCCGATGCGGCGTGACGCTCTGACCCTGTCGTGACGCTCCGATGCGGCGTGACGCTCCGACCCTGTCGTGACGCCTCGATGCGGCGTGACGCTCCGACCCTGTCGTGACGCTCCGACCCTGTCATGACGCTCCGACCCTGTCATGACGCCCCGATGCGGCGTGACGCTCTGACCCTCAGGACGCCCCGATGCGGCGTGACGCTCTGACCCTGTCGTGACGCCTCAATGCGGCGTGACGCTCCGACCCTGTCGTGACGCTCCGACCCTGTCGTGACGCTCCGACCCTGTCGTGACGCTCCGACCCTGTCATGACGCCCCGATGCGGCGTGACGCTCTGACCCTCAGGACGCCCCGATGCGGCGTGACGCTCCGACCCTGTCGTGACGCCCCGATGCGGCGTGACGCTCTGACCCTGTCGTGACGCCCTGATGCGGCGTGACGCTCCGACCCTGTCGTGACGCTCCGACCCTGTCGTGACGCCCCGATGCGGCGTGACGCTCCGACCCTGTCGTGACGCCCCGATGCGGCGTGACGCTCCGACCCTGTCGTGACGCCTCGATGCGGCGTGACGCTCCGACCCTGTCGTGACGCTCCGACCCTGTCGTGACGCTCCGACCCTGTCGTGACGCTCCGACCCTGTCGTGACGCCCTGATGCGGCGTGACGCCCCGATGCGGCGTGACGCTCCGACCCTGTCGTGACGCTCCGACCCTGTCATGACGCCCCGATGCGGCGTGACGCTCCGACCCTGTCGTGACGCCCCGATGCGGCGTGACGCTCCGACCCTGTCGTGACGCCCCGATGCGGCGTGACGCTCCGACCCTGTCGTGACGCTCCGACCCTGTCATGGCGCCCCGATGCGGCGTGACGCTCTGACCCTCAGGACGCCCCGATGCGGCGTGACGCTCCGACCCTGTCGTGACGCTCCGACCTTGTCGTGATGCTCCGACCCTGTCATGACGCCCCGATGCGGCGTGACGCTCCGACCCTGTCATGGCGCCCCGATGCGGCGTGACGCTCTGACCCTCAGGACGCCCCGATGCGGCGTGACGCTCCGACCCTGTCGTGACGCTCCGACCCTGTCATGACGCCCCGATGCGGCGTGACGCTCCGACCCCGTCATGACGCCCCGATGCGGCGTGACGCTCTGACCCTGTCGTGACGCCCTGATGCGGCGTGACGCCCCGATGCGGCGTGACGCTCCGACCCTGTCGTGACGCCCTGATGCGGCGTGACGCCCCGATGCGGCGTGACGCTCCGACCCTGTCGTGACGCTCCAACCCTGTCGTGACGCCCCGATGCGGCGTGACGCTCCGACCCTGTCGTGACGCTCCGACCCTGTCGTGACGCCCCGATGCGGCGTGACGCTCCGATGCGGCGTGACGCTCCGACCCTGTCGTGACGCCTCGATGCGGCGTGACGCTCCGACCCTGTCGTGACGCTCCGACCCTGTCGTGACGCTCCGACCCTGTCGTGACGCTCCGACCCTGTCATGACGCCCCGATGCGGCGTGACGCTCTGACCCTGTCGTGACGCCCCGATGCGGCGTGACGCTCCGACCCTGTCGTGACGCCCCGATGCGGCGTGACGCTCCGACCCTGTCGTGACGCTCCGACCCTGTCGTGACGCCCCGATGCGGCGTGACGCTCCGACCCTGTCGTGACGCTCCGACCCTGTCGTGACGCCCCGATGCGGCGTGACGCTCCGACCCTGTCGTGACGCTCCAATGCGGCGTGACGCTCCGACCCTGTCGTGACGCTCCGACCCTGTCATGGCGCCCCGATGCGGCGTGACGCTCCGACCCTGTCGTGACACTCCAATGCGGCGTCACGCTCCGACCCTGTCGTGACGCTCCGACCCTGTCGTGACGCTCCGTCCCTGTCGTGACGCTCCGACCCTGTCGTGACGCTCCGACCCTGTCGTGACGCCCTGATGCGGCGTGACGCTCCGACCCTGTCGTGACGCTCCGACCCTGTCATGACGCTCCGACCCTGTCATGACGCCCCGATGCGGCGTGACGCTCCGACCCTGTCGTGACGCTCCGACCCTGTCATGACGCCCCGATGCGGCGTGACGCTCCGACCCTGTCGTGACGCTCCGACCCTGTCATGACGCCCCGATGCGGCGTGACGCTCTGACCCTGTCGTGACGCTCCGATGCGGCGTGACGCTCCGACCCTGTCGTGACGCTCCGATGCGGCGTGACGCTCCGACCCTGTCGTGACGCCTCGATGCGGCGTGACGCTCCGACCCTGTCGTGACGCTCCGACCCTGTCATGACGCTCCGACCCTGTCATGACGCCCCGATGCGGCGTGACGCTCTGACCCTCAGGACGCCCCGATGCGGCGTGACGCTCTGACCCTGTCGTGACGCTCCGATGCGGCGTGACGCTCCGACCCTGTCGTGACGCTCCGACCCTGTCATGGGCCCCGATGCGGCGTGACGCTCCGACCCTGTCGTGACACTCCAATGCGGCGTCACGCTCCGACCCTGTCGTGACGCTCCGACCCTGTCGTGACGCTCTGTCCCTGTCGTGACGCTCCGACCCTGTCGTGACGCTCCGACCCTGTCGTGACGCTCCGACCCTGTCGTGACGCTCCGACCCTGTCGTGACGCCCTGATGCGGCGTGACGCTCCGACCCTGTCGTGACGCTCCGACCCTGTCATGACGCCCCGATGCGGCGTGACGCTCCGACCCTGTCGTGACGCTCCGACCCTGTCATGACGCCCCGATGCGGCGTGACGCTCTGACCCTGTCGTGACGCTCCGATGCGGCGTGACGCTCCGACCCTGTCGTGACGCTCTGTCCCTGTCGTGACGCTCCGACCCTGTCGTGACGCTCCGACCCTGTCGTGACGCTCCGACCCTGTCGTGACGCTCCGACCCTGTCGTGACGCCCTGATGCGGCGTGACGCTCCGACCCTGTCGTGACGCTCCGACCCTGTCATGACGCCCCGATGCGGCGTGACGCTCCGACCCTGTCGTGACGCTCCGACCCTGTCATGACGCTCCGACCCTGTCATGACGCCCCGATGCGGCGTGACGCTCTGACCCTCAGGACGCCCCGATGCGGCGTGACGCTCTGACCCTGTCGTGACGCTCCGATGCGGCGTGACGCTCCGACCCTGTCGTGACGCCTCGATGCGGCGTGACGCCCCGATGCGGCGTGACGCTCCGACCCTGTCGTGACGCTCCGACCCTGTCGTGACGCTCCGACCCTGTCGTGACGCTCCGACCCTGTCGTGACGCTCCGACCCTGTCGTGACGCTCCGACCCTGTCGTGACGCCCTGATGCGGCGTGACGCCCCGATGCGGCGTGACGCTCCGACCCTGTCGTGACGCTCCGACCCTGTCATGACGCCCCGATGCGGCGTGACGCTCTGACCCTGTCGTGACGCTCCGATGCGGCGTGACGCTCTGACCCTGTCGTGACGCTCCGATGCGGCGTGACGCTCCGACCCTGTCGTGACGCTCCGATGCGGCGTGACGCTCCGACCCTGTCGTGACGCTCCGACCCTGTCAGGACGCCCCGATGCGGCGTGACGCTCCGACCCTGTCGTGACGCCCCAATGCGGCGTCACGCTCCGACCCTGTCGTGATGCTCCGACCCTGTCATGACGCCCCGATGCGGCGTGACGCTCCGACCCTGTCATGACGCCCCGATGCGGCGTGACGCTCTGACCCTCAGGACGCCCCGATGCGGCGTGACGCTCCGACCCTGTCGTGACGCTCCGTCCCTGTCGTGACGCTCCGACCCTGTCGTGACGCCCTGATGCGGCGTGACGCCCCGATGCGGCGTGACGCTCCGACCCTGTCGTGACGCTCCGACCCTGTCATGACGCCCCGATGCGGCGTGACGCTCTGACCCTGTCGTGACGCTCTGACCCTGTCATGACGCCCCGATGCGGCGTGACGCTCTGACCCTGTCGTGACGCTCCGATGCGGCGTGACGCTCCGACCCTGTCGTGACGCTCCGATGCGGCGTGACGCTCCGACCCTGTCGTGACGCCTCGATGCGGCGTGACGCTCCGACCCTGTCGTGACGCTCCGACCCTGTCATGACGCTCCGACCCTGTCATGACGCCCCGATGCGGCGTGACGCTCTGACCCTCAGGACGCCCCGATGCGGCGTGACGCTCTGACCCTGTCGTGACGCTCCGATGCGGCGTGACGCTCCGACCCTGTCGTGACGCCTCGATGCGGCGTGACGCTCGACGCTCCGACCCTGTCGTGACGCTCCGACCCTGTCGTGACGCTCCGACCCTGTCATGACGCCCCGATGCGGCGTGACGCTCTGACCCTCAGGACGCCCCGATGCGGCGTGACGCTCTGACCCTGTCGTGACGCCCTGATGCGGCGTGACGCCCCGATGCGGCGTGACGCTCCGACCCTGTCGTGACGCTCCGACCCTGTCGTGACGCCCCGATGCGGCGTGACGCTCCGACCCTGTCGTGACGCTCTGACCCTGTCGTGACGCCCCGATGCAGCGTGACGCTCCGACCCTGTCATGACGCCCCGATGCGGCGTGACGCTCCGACCCTGTCGTGACGCTCCGACCCTGTCGTGACGCTCCGACCCTGTCGTGACGCTCCGACCCTGTCGTGACGCCTCGATGCGGCGTGACGCTCCGACCCTGTCGTGACGCTCCGACCCTGTCGTGATGCTCCGACCCTGTCGTGATGCTCCGACCCTGTCGTGACGCCCCGATGCGGCGTGACGCTCCGACCCTGTCGTGACGCTCCGACCCTGTCGTGACGCTCCGACCCTGTCGTGACGCTCCGATGCGGCGTGACGCTCCGACCCTGTCGTGACGCTCCGACCCTGTCGTGACGCTCCGACCCTGTCGTGACGCTCCGACCCTGTCGTGACGCTCCGACCCTGTCGTGACGCTCCGATGCGGCGTGACGCTCCGACCCTGTCGTGACGCTCCGACCCTGTCGTGACGCTCCGACCCTGTCGTGACGCTCCGACCCTGTCGTGACGCTCCGACCCTGTCGTGACGCTCCGATGCGGCGTGACGCTCCGACCCTGTCGTGACGCTCCGATGCGGCGTGACGCTCCGACCCTGTCGTGATGCTCCGACCCTGTCGTGACGCTCCGACCCTGTCGTGACGCTCCGACCCTGTCGTGACGCTCCGACCCTGTCGTGACGCTCCGATGCGGCGTGACGCTCCGACCCTGTTGGGAAGCTCCAACGCGGCGGCTCTTCACGATGCTTAACGCCGTCTGCCATGTCTCTGTTCCAGAGTGGAGAGACGGTGCTGATCGGAGCGGTGAGAGGAGGACATGTGGAAATCGTCCAAGCTCTGCTCAACAAATACGCTGATGTCGACGTCAGGAGCCAGGTAGGGGCCCTTCCTCCCTCCATGGGTTCACTGTGGGAAATGCAGCTCTGTCCGTTTATCTTGTCTTTCTTTCTTGTTTTAAACTTTCTTCCCTGGATTAGAATTGCACAAAGATAAATATTCACCCGTAACAACACACCCCTCTCCATGGTACGTGTATTTTTTATTTAATAGCAGGAGTATTTGTTCTTGCCACTCTAGGATGGAAAGACTGCCCTCTACTGGGCAGTGGAGAAAGGAAACGCCGCCATGGTGAGGGACATCCTGCAGTGCAATCCTGACACTGAGAGCTGCACCAAGGTACATGCATTACGAATGACGCTTATAAATCACAACTTAGAAATCCAGCGGAGCAACATCTGGATTATGAGCTTAACATTCTCCATCAGACTGGTACCTGCCTTGATATCTACTGGAGTCTGAATGTCTCCTGCTTTAATAAAGTCATAATAAAAACAATAAGTTGTACGACTTACGAACAACAAAAAAGTTATAAGTGTAACTATACGTCTTTCCTGTTTGTGGAGTTAAAACTATCTTTGTGCTGTAGATTCCCTTTCCTCCAGAAGCTGAAACCCATTAGATATAAACTGCATGACCTGTTTGCCTTCCAGGACGGAGAGACGCCGCTTATTAAAGCCACTAAAATGAGGAGCATCGACGTCGTGGAGCTGCTGCTGGATAAAGGAGCCAAAGTATCTGCAGTGGACCGGGTACGGCTCTGCACACCCTGAACCGCCGCCGGTCTTCCTGCTCAGCTGTAAGCATGTTTTCCTTTAGAAAGGCGACACCGCCCTGCACATCGCGATCCGCGGGCGCAGCCGCAAGCTGGCCGAGCTGCTGCTCAGGAACCCCAAAGATGGCCGCCTCCTGTACCGGCCCAACAAAGCTGGAGAGACGCCGTACAACATCGACTGCACCCACCAGAAAAGCATCCTGACGCAGATATTTGGAGCCAGTATGAGCCGCGTCTCCAGCTCCAGTGCTGCTGTTGGGAAACGTTTCCTCAGAGGCTCTTTGTCTTTTCACAGAGCACCTTTCCCCAACGGAGACGGACGGCGACATGCTGGGCTACGACCTGTACAGCAGCGCTCTGGCGGACATCCTCAGTGAGCCCACCATGCAGCCGCCCATCTGTGTTGGTCTGTACGCCCAGTGGGGCAGCGGGAAGTCCTTCCTCCTCAAGAAGCTGGAGGGTGAGTGAAGGAAAAATGTTTATTTGATAGGGACAGACACACATCAACATAGACAAACTGAATAAAACAGCATCCCATGTTTGCATCATGGTGCAATAGCAACAGCTGATTCGCAGCACTTGTCCCTAGATGGGCTTTTAAAAAATAACTCTGAAAATTGAAGTGAAATCATTTAAAATAGCACAACATAATGTGTACAAACAGAAAAATTTAAAAAATTAAAAATGGGTACAGGTCTGTTTTTGACATAACCGGAGTTTTGTTTGATTTTTGAACGTACTAAAACTGGTTGCAGCCTTTAAATGAACAGGAAGTGAGTCCAAACTGCAGATCCTCTCACAGACTTTGAGCAAAAGTGGTTCTTCAGAAAGGGAACCTTGTAATTTCCATCCAAAGCTGCTCTGGTAGCTCTGCTGTTGCCCTGCAGTCTCTGTATAGAGTCACTTAATGGTGTTGGTCCATTTAAACACTTAAAGATCAATTTTAAAACATTATCATTTAGAAAATTTGTAAAATCCAAAATGCCAAATTTAGCCAAAATGTGACAGTGATGGAATCTAATTGGCTTTTGATATAAAACCTTTAAGGCCCGATTATAAAGACTTGCTAGTGGTTTGAGTAGTTTGATTAGTCTGAGACCAGACAGGAGCTCTGTAGGTAAAATGTGAGGATCAGTGAGTTCAAAAACATCTCTGCACAGTGAAGAGTCAAACAATGTCTAATAATTTTAAAACTACCATTTCTCTCCACAGACATGCAGGGCTGCACCTAGCCACTATTTCAGCTGCAGATTAATCGATTAGTCAATTAATCGGATAAAAAAGTTGGCACATTCTGCAGATTTCTCATGTAACCTCTTTAAACTATTTTTAGATCAACAATCGATTGATGGCGATGAATCATTTCAGAGTTTAGTAAGTGGTTTTGTGTTTTTTTCTGTTCATCAGATGAGATGAAGACCTTTGCGGGGCAGCAGATCGAGCCGCTGTTCCAGTTCTCCTGGCTGGTGGTTTTTCTCACGCTGCTCCTCTGCGGCTCGGTCGCCGTCATCCTGGGCTTCACCGTCGACCCCCGGCTGGCCATCGCCGTCTCCCTCAGCCTCCTCGCTCTGCTCTACACCTTCTTTGGTGAGGAAACCAAGCCGGGGAAAAATGCCAACGCACCACAGACTCCTTAGCGCCGGTCACTAGAGGGCGCTGTAGGCCTGGTGATGGCAGCTTCTAGTTTTCCCTAACTTTTACAGCGTATTTCCCACCTTCATCGTGCTCGTGTCTGTGCTCAGTGCTGGTGTACTTCGGGAGCCGGCGTGAGAAGGAGAGCTGGCACTGGGCCTGGGTCATCAGCGCCCGCCTGGCCCGTCAGATCGGCTACATGGAGCTGCTGCTCAAGCTCATGTTCGTCAACCCGCGGGATATTCCGGAACAAACCGCCCGGGCCCTGCCTGTCAGGTGATCGCCATGGAAACGCTGAGGCTCCGGAACATTCTGGACCCTTACGGAAAGATCTTTACGCATTTAATTCCTCTGTCAAACAAAATAAAAGGTTCAACTCTCGAGTTATTTGAGAATAGGGAAGCAGCCATCAGTTATTTTAGATATTTTAGATAAAACCCGCGGGATATTCCGGAACAAACCGCCCGGGCCCTGCCTGTCAGGTGATCGCCATGGAAACGCTGAGGCTCCGGAACATTCCGGACACTTCCGGAAAGATCTTTACGCATTTAATTCCTCTGTCAAACAAAGTACAAGGTTCAACTCTTGAGTTATTTGAGAATAGGGAAGCAGCCATCAGTTATTTTAGATAAAACAGTAGCAACAAATAAAATGAATTATGAAGGCTCTCTACACACAGCTGTCCTTCAAGAAATGAAGGAAATAACTTTTGGTAACACTTTATTTGACGGGGTGTGAATAAGACTGACACGACACTGTCATAAATATGAAGAAGTTTTTATGAATGTCTATGACAGTTGTCATGAAGTGCCATTCGGTAAGTAATTACACTTTAATGCAAAGTTGCTCTAAAAGTTGCATTAAAGTCTATTAAAAGTGGCAACTTTGCATGATTTTGTAAATTGTGATAATTTAATGCAACGTTGCCACTTTTAATAGACTTTAATGCAACTTTTAGAGCAACTTTGCATTAAAAGTCATTATTTACTGAATGACACTTCATGACAACTGTCATAGACATTCATAAAGACTTCTTGTTTATGACAGTGTCATGTCAGTCTTATGCACATTCCTTCAAATAAAGTGTTACCTAACTTTTTATACTCAAGTTAACTATTAATTGATAACAAATAATTTAGATAATCAATTGATCACCATTAATCTGATAAATCATCTCAACTTCTCAAATGCACAGAATGTAATCTGTCCTTGAAAATAATCTGGATTTTTTTTAGATGATAAATGTATATAAATCCAATTAATTTTCAGTCACATCCTGTTTTTGCTAAATATTTTGTTTGTCTTTATTTTAAGTCCTAAAAATAGAAAAAAACGGTGAATCTTTAAAACTAGAGAAGCCTTACCCGCTGTCTCTGACAGGTTCTTGTTCACGGACTATAACCGCCTGTCCAGCGTCGGAGGCGAGACGTCTTTGGCTGAAATGATCGCCACGCTGTCGGACGCCTGCGAGGCGGAGTTCGGCTTCTTGGCCACCAGGTTGTTCCGGGTTTTCATGAACGATGAGATCAAAGGTAACATGGCTGCGTTAGCCGCCGCTGAAAAGCTTCTACATCACATGAACATTCTTAGAGCAAATATCAGATGGTTTTCAAATCTTACATTTAAATTTCTCCACAACGTATCAAGAAGGTCAGAAGGTGATGCTGTGATACTGAGACTCCAGTAGCAGTCAGTCTCACGTCATGTCTGAAGAGGCCTCTGACTGAAGACTGTTGCTGTCATTACTGTGATCGTTTAGGGCTGCTGTAAACAATTATTTTAGAAATGTATCAATTATTCTGGTAATTAATCAAGTAATGGAATATAAATTCTCCTGTTATGTGGTATTTATTTTAGCTCGTAAAATAAACGTATGAAAGAGAAAATCCTGATGTCCTTTAAGTAAGAAAATATTTTATTGCTTAAAATGCAGTATGATTCAAAAATTGTTTTCACAAACCTTTTTTTTCAGATGAGAAATAAAACCTTTCAAATTTTACAAACTTACATTTTAACTTTAAAGTTTGACTTATAAAAAAGAAACTTATAAAATATAAATGTTTCTAATCTTTGCTTTATTCTCAGCAAAGTCAATTGACTGCTGAATTAAGGGTGACGTTTTTATGGGTAACAGAGTAAATGGGGCTGAGCGCAGTCTTCAGACTTTTATTGGTGTTGAATAATAAAAGAAAACATTTTAAATTCAGATCATAAGCGTCTAAAACTTGTTGAAATCCTTCCCTCTTCTTCCCAGTTATGAACCGTTTTGTTGTAAAGTGATAAATTTCAACCTGTCTCTCTAAAATCAGTGTTTGTGTTGAAAAACCTCAGGTCAGAAGTGGAAGAAAACCTGCTGCCTCCCGTCCTTCGTGTTTGTTTCGCTGACGTTGGGATGCCTGATCACCGGCGTGGTGCTGTTATCCATCTTCAGGGTCCGTTAAGCAACAAAAATCATAAAATTCTGGAGTTTGGAGCTTTTTAATGTGGTTATTGTTATTTTTCCATTAGGTGGACTCTGAAAACCTGACGGTAAACGCAGTGCTGATAGCGATGGCCAGCGTGGTCGGGCTGGCCGTGCTGATCAACTTCCGGACCTGGTGGCAGGTGGCCGACTCCGTCCTCAACTCCCAGAGGAAGCGGCTGCATGGCGCCGCCAACAACCTGCATAAGCTGAAGAGCGAAGGCTTTATGAAGGTGAAGACATCAACCGGACCAATTCAGCCAGACATTTCTCAAGATAAAAAAATCAGTTTCGATGAATGTTTTTGGTGTCCAATCATATATATTTGTACTCATAAAAATTATGTTTACTGATAACTTTTTAATTTTTAAAGATGGCCGCCATGGCTTTCTTGGCCAATTGGATTAATGTTTGGTTTCATATTTTGAACCATACATATCTTCTTCATCTTGTGTTTTCTTTTCCTGATGGACATTTTTCAAAATGGCCACCATGGTTCTATAGAGAATATATGGTTGCAGTTCAATCAACACTACTTATTGTCAGTGGTGAGCACAGCTAACCAAAATGTTAGCTTCCCTAACTACTAATTTGCTAAATAAGAATTTGAGCTGCACTAACACACATAAAGAAGTTAGTGCTAAACTGCTAAGAACAAAAAATTAGCAGAAGCTAACACTAAACCACTAATTGAATAAGAAAATAGTGGAAGCTAACGCTAAACATTTAAAACAAAATTAGCAGAAGCTAACACTAAACCACTAATTGAATAAGAAAATAGTGGAAGCTAACGCTAAACATATCTAAACATTAGCAGAAGCTAACACTAAACCACTAGATATATCAAAAAATATGTGAAGGTAACACTAAACAGTTAAACACATAAAAAATAGGAGTAGCTAATTGTTTTATGTGTTTTAACAAACCTAAAGCTAATGGTAAGCAGCTAAACATATTAAAACATTATAGAAACTAACCCTGCATGACAGCCATCTTGAGAAATGGCCGTCATGCAGTCAGTCAGCCTTCAGGTTTTGATGGTTGTGTCAACACTTTAAATATTTCACCGTTCAGAAGACCTGAACTTGAGCTGAATGGCTCTGAATTAGTTCTTCTCGTGTTTCTCGCCAGGTCCTGAAGCACGAAGTAGAGATGATGTCCAAAATGGCCAAAACGATCGACGGCTTCACCCAGAACCAAACGCGCATGGCGGTCATCATCGACGGGCTGGACGCCTGCGAACAGGACAGAGTTCTGCAGATGCTGGACACGGTGAGCGACGGCGCCCCCTCTCTGCCGTCCAGAACGTTTACAGACATGAGACCACGGAACTTAATCTCATTTTATAGGTCCATCACAAACAGATGATATTTAAATGGTTTTTATTGTTCTGGTGGTTTACAGCTAACAAATACTTCAATATTACATAAAACCACAGGATGAAGTCATTGAATTCACTCATTAATATCCTGAAAAGAAGAGTGCTGTTGGAAAGTTCGGTGCAAGGAAAAACTTTGCTCATCTGCCAAAAGTGCCAATTTGGGACAAGATTTTCACTCATAAATTATTATATTGTTAAATTTGGACGTTTTTGTTACAACACGGTGTTGGTGACCAGGACTGCCAACATCTGGCGAGTTTTACTCTGAAACCTGTGTGCATTCATTCCTTAAACTGGGCTAAATACAGATCAACAGCCAAACAGTCTGGAGATTTTTAGCTTTTATTTTAACAGCTCAAACATATGAGACCCTTTTTACAAAATGTTTTTGATCTACAATGATTTAACAATCCCATCTTTACAGAAATTATTAATATATTTTTGCTTAACTTCCAGAGCTCAATTGAACAATTTAGCCAGACATTTAGTTACATAAAGTGCTGAGATCAACATTAGAAATAAAACATTTCCGAGTATAAAAGTTGTAACATTTTTATGTTGAGCTTGTTGATCATATTTTACTCTAGAAAAACAAAGGATCAGGTTATCGGGGGATTTTTACTCCTTTCTTTCCCCCGCCGTAGAAACCGTGTCGGTGCGTTTCAGCGTCATGTGACGCGGCGTGTTTACGGCGGAAATGGCAGCTTTAGGTGCAGAGATTGTCCGCCCTCGGGTGGAGCCTGCGGTTCCTCGTCAGAGTTTAACAAATCATGAATGCATGGAGCTGAAATTGAAGTCCTGTGACTCCCAGACAATGTTCTTTAGTGAGCAGGAAGGAAATCCCCGGCCTCGCGCTGCAGACAGGCGGCTCTCACAGGAGTCATTAGCTTTACGGGCCAAGCTGACTGCTGCCTCCAGCTGTGGCTGATTACATGCATCTTCTTCTTATGTTAAAGTTTTAGGTGCATAAAGGCGCCTGAAGTCTTTGAAAACGCTTGATTAAGGCTTAGTTACTCTGTCAATTAATCAGTTTAATCGGCTAAAACTTCTTTTTATTTGTGAATAAGATGCAGGTGTTGAACAAACAGAAACAAGAGGAAACATGAGAAAAGTGTAGTTCTTTAGCTGTTTGCAGTACAAAGTGTGTCAGAAAAACATTGTATTGATCTCCTTATTTTCTCCTCTAGGTGCGGGTTCTCTTCTCGAAGGGTCCGTTCATCTCCATCTTCGCCAGCGACCCTCACATCATCATCAAAGCCATCAACCAGAACCTGAACAGCGTCCTGAGAGACTCCAACATCAACGGCCACGACTACATGAGGAACATCGTCCACCTGCCCGTCTTCCTCAACAGCAGAGGCCTCAGCCGCGCCAAGAAGCTCTGCATGGCCACGCCCACCAACGGGGAGGCCGACGGTACGCCCAGCAGCTAGCAGCAGCTAGCAGCTAACAGCAGGTTGTTTCTGCAGATTAATGCAGGTTTGGCTAACCGTTTCTCTGATTGTTTTCCTTCAGGGTGTCCTGACGACATGGACAGACGGGTGTCTATGATGAACCTGGCCCAGGATCAAGTCAAGGTTGGCAGCAAGACTGCTCTAAACCGAAGGGTAACACACACACACAGTCGTGTTTTCGTATCTTGTGGGGATTTTACATTGACCTCCATTCATTTTCGTCATCCTAACCCTCACTCTACCTTACCCTAACCAAAGGTTAATCCACACCTTGGCCCTAAACCTGACCCAAAAGTAGCACTTCCCCTCATGGAGACCAAGTAGCTGCGGCCCCCACAGTGTTGACAGAAACTGGTCCCCATATGGATATAAAAACCTGGCTCACACGCACACAGCTACATGGCCTGTTTGTTAAATTATACTAAATAGTAAAACAGGGAACTGCTGCTTGTTTCCAGGCTCAGGAGGAGTTGAAGTGACATTTTAATTGTTAAAGTTGAACATTCTAGGATGGGTCTATGGCCTATTCAAAACATGCTCATTACATTCTTGGATAAAGAGATTTTAGTCAGAATTAAAGGTTTCAGGGCGTCTAAGTAAGCTGCACCCCGGACCCCATCAGCCTGACGGAGCTTCACTGAGCCCAGCTCATCACATTCCCTCAAACATCCACTGCTGCAACTGGTGATGGTGGGAGGCATAACTACACGCCACACTTTTAAGATTTTTGTTGCTAAAAAAATGATGAAAACCACGACTTTGTGTGAAGTTAACCCCTTAAGCACCATCAAAACCCTAATGTTTTTTCAAACTGCTCTTGGTTTCATTGATTTAAAAATGACTGCAGTTGCTTTTGCCTCCTTCTGGAATCACTGGTCAGGAAACGCAGCTCTATCTGCTCCGTTTCCTGCCTGAGGCGGGGCGGTTGGCTGGCCGGAGGACGGAGGGGACAACACGGACGAGGCGCTCGGTGTGCGGCCAGGTCCTGGTGTAATTGATGTAATGGCTGTTTATCCTTCCTGCTGTGTTGCTGCGGCCTAATGACGAGGCCTAGCAGCGGTGGGTCCCTGTGACAAAACACTGGCACTGGGTCTGCTGGCAGGAGCCTAAGTGACTCTGCTGCTTTAGCTGACGCTGCCCCCCCCCATCCTGCTGCTTCGTCGTTATCTAGAACATCGTCACTATTGGCTCTTTGTCTCAGTGTAGAAATCAGCATCTTAGCAGGAGGAAGCCTTTCCTCCAAGTCGGGAAGGAAAAAATTAACCTTATTTACTTATTGCAGCTCTTCCACCTTCAAAAAGCAGCTAACTGATGCTAGCGCTACTAGAACAGATGAATATTATTGATCCAAAGACAGTAAATAACATTTTATTATATTTAAAGAGAACGCAGTGGGAGCAACTGTAGCTAAAGAGTTAGTTTTACTAACTCCAAAGAACTGAACATAATCATTAGTTCTGCTACGTGCTAAAGTGGCATTTAGTGGAAGCTAACGCGCTAACGTCAGCCATGCTGATGTCCACCATGCATCAGTCATACAACATTTGTTAAATCGCCCCAAGTTTCACCCGTCAGCCCAGTTTCTCTTCAGGAAGAGGTTTTTACAGCAGATATTTGGTGGTTTCAGTTTGTAGCTGTTGAGTTTTGCTAACTGCCTGATTCACCTCTATAGGACTTCATTCAGGAAGCACACAGGACTCACACTGTTTACGGTGCAGTGATGCATTCTGGGTACACAATAAGCGTCATTTGCTGCACGGCATCAAACGTGCATCAACACAGATACTGAACTTTATTCCACTGAATGTTCACAAAACGGCAAAGTAGATTAGCGCTTTAGGACGTATCCAGTTCATTTAGGGGAAGCTAAAATGCTAAAGCGCAAAGCTAAACATTAGCTCTGTCATTAGCAGACTAGTGGAAATGTGCACTGCACAGTTTCTGTGTGCAAACCTGCTGCTGCCGCTGCCTCGTTCCTAGGTCAGCCTGTCCCGCGGACCGGGGCGCACGGTGCCGCCCGTCCGGTTAGCCGTTCCCGGTGTTCTGTCAGGTAGCCATGCGTTGTCAGATCGTCATACGCTTAGCTCAGACATGTATGCGCTGTCATTACCATATGATTTTATTTAATCAGCAGCATAGAATCAAGACAAAACAATTAAAATTGCGTTGTCATACAAATAGGTTTCTGCCTGTACAGTCTGGTAGTGTGTGTGTGTGTGTGGGGGGGGGGGATAAGGACAGTGAAAAAAATTAAACAAATCGTTCAATTTCAACATTTATGAATTAGAAGTAATCCTAATAAGTAAACCTATGTGTCGAAGTCCTACCTGGAAAGCCATCACTGTATCCAAGCTAGCAGACGTGTTATCCAACCCAAAAATATCAAGCAACTGGGGGACGTGAATTTAAACAGGGCGTGTTTTGTAGTTTACTGCAGCTGCAGCAGCATTAAATTTGATTTATTTACTTTTTATTTGATTTATTTAGTTACTTTTTATTGGGTCTTGTTTTCTCTTCTCGCGTATGACAAGCTGACGACTCCTCTCAATATGGCGGACCTCCTGCAGAATGCGCATGCGCTCTTACTATGTGTATGCCATCCTGACATGTATGGCTACCTGACAGGACACCGGCTCTGACCCAGCGGTGGCCAGATGCTGCGCCGCTCTGAGAAGCGGGTCATGGGACTGGTGTTAGAAGTTCAAAGCGAAGCGAAAGGCCGGCGCTGGCTCCGGACCACGGCAGCTGTCTGGTTTCAACACAGATGTCTGCTGTGGATCTGTGTCAGGAGCAAAGCCTGTGTGTCGTGACTCTTCTCCCGCGGTCCGTGAGTTAACGGATAAATCTTTATTGACCCAACAGGGAGACTCTGTTCAAACCTGTTTCCTCTGGGTTAGCATCGCAGCCATCTTCACGGTTTGTCTACAGGGCTTTGTGTTGTGTTTGACTAAAATTTAAACTGGTTTGATGATTTGAAGCGCGAATGTGTTTCAAAAGACACTTTCTCATGGAATGTCTTCAGGCCCTCAGCATCATAATGCCACCACCTTGGTTTTGGAGGAGATAAACTGGACTAACCATTTCATGTTTGGTAGTTATTCCCTTTGGTTTTTTCACTTGCAGACGGTTATAGTGTGTAACCGTGGCAACAAGGTGTCGTGTTTTACAGCTGCCTGGCGTCTGGAAAGTTCAACAATGCCTGAACTTTGACCTAGAGGAGCTGAGAAAGAGGCTGCAGAGCAGATTGCATCCCCTACTCCACTGGTTCCCAAACCTTTTCTCCTGCCCCCCCCCCCCAGTGATTTCCAAACATTTGTTGGGAGCAAAATAAATGTAGTAGCTGAACATAGTCAACAACATCGGTAGCCTCCAGGCTACTAGTTAAGCTTAAGCTGCTGTATTGATGTTAGCTAGTCGTCTTTTAGCTACTTTACCTGCATCCAGCAGCTTCACTCAACTCAGTCGGTTAGTTTGGGGAAAAACTGTGAAAATTTCTTTGCGTTTTGCTGGTTTGCTGCCGTGATTCTGACACACCTGTTAGAACCATGGCATCAGGTCTCCTTCAGGTGTAAACCCAGCATTGCGGCTCGGAAAAACAGGTTACCACATGTTAACAACGGATTAAACAGTTTTAACTGCTGATAAAGTGACAGAGACACAGATATGGGGAGTGCAGAAGCCTCTACTGTATCAGACTGACAGGAATAACAGAGAGTTGGTCATTCTGAGGTAAAAACTCAGCGCATACAGCGTTTGTTTTCATCCAGACGGCCGCGCCCCCCCTACAATGGAACAGCGGCCCCCCTAGGGGGCGCGCCCCACTGTTTGAGAACCTCTGCCTTGCTCCATCATTTCCCCGGCTTTCTAAACATTGGCAGGTTTTCATAGAGTAACTAATCTGAAAATGTGTCGTTCTGACCACGCCCCCTCCCCACATGTGACCACGCCCCCTCCCCCACATGTGACCACGCCCCCTCCCCACATGTGACCACGCCCCCTCCCTCATCCCCACATGTGACCACGCCCCCTCCCACATGTGACCACGCCCCCTCCCTCATCCCCACGTGACCACGCCCCCTCCCCACATGTGACCACGCCCCCTCCCCACATGTGACCACGCCCCCTCCCCCATCCCCACATGTGACCACGCCCCCTCCCCACATGTGACCACGCCCCCTCCCTCATCCCCACATTGACCACGCCCCCTCCCCACATGTGACCACGCCCCTCCACTCATCCCCACATGTGACCACGCCCCCTCCCCATCCCCACATGTGACCACGCCCCCTCCCCACATGTGACCACGCCCCCTCCCTCATCCCCACATCTGACCACGCCCCCTCCCCACATGTGACCACGCCCCCTCCCTCATCCCCACACTACCACCCCCCCAAAGTGACCACGCCCCCTCCCTCATCCCCACATGTGACCACGCCCCCCCTCATCCCCACATGTGACCACGCCCCTCCCCCACATGTGACCACGCCCCCTCCCCATCCCACATGTGACCACGCCCCCTCCCTCATCCCCACATGTGACCACGCCCCTCAGTCGCTTGACTCCGCCCCTTTTTGGTTGAACATTTTAAACATTTTTTAAAAGCAAATATTAGCAGAGAGCTTGCTAGTAACTGATGACATGTTTCTGTGGAGTATCTTTAGCTGTTAGCATGTCATGCTGTCACACAGCAGCATTCTTCAGTCAGAGCCCTCCCCAGATGTGTTGCGAGACTGACTGCTAGTGGAGATTCTTGTTTTAAGATAGCCGGACAATATTTACCATATTAAAATGTCTAACTGAATTTGATCTGAGGAACGATGAGTCTCGGTTTGTTCTGAAAGCTCTTTGTGAATCGGGAACGCCTGGTTCTGTTGCGGTTCGGTCCAGGACACGTACCGGCGGCGGCAGATCCACCGGTCCCTGACCAGGCAGATGTCGTTCGACCTGACCAAGCTGCTGGTGACGGAGGACTGGTTCTGTGACATCAGCCCCCAGACCATGAGGCGGCTGCTCAACATCGTCTCCATCACAGGTCAGAAACGAGCAGCTCTCTAACATCTGAGTTTATTTATCCACAACCATGAAATATGGACTTTATACGTATTTGACGTGATGGAGCGTTAGGAGCCGTGGTGAGAAAATTACGAGAATAAAGTCGAAATAATATCAGAATAAAGTTTTATTTTACTAATATATTATGATTATGATCATGTTTTTATTTAGCAAATAAATTTTGTTCTTATTATTTTAGTAATATTACAGCGCTATCCTGATATCACTTACATTTTTTTTAATATTTTGATCTTATGCTCATAATAATTGTATTATTTTGACTTTATAATCTCTGATCTCTGGCTGCTTCAGTTAGATACACAGTAACTGAAAGGATGCAAAACGAAAAGCCAAATCAAGGTCATCCTTCAGAAAGCAGCTAACTGATGCTAACGCTACCAGAACAGATGAATATTATTGCTCTAAAGACGGGAAGTTTTAATATTCAGCTCAAACAGCATCAATCTGAAGTTTATCTGTTTTGTAAAAACCCTAAAGAGTAAATGTTAGATTTTAAACCAGAGGTTCTTAACTTGGGTCCGGTAGAACCTCAGGGGTTCGGCGGAGCCTCTGCTGCCGCTGAGCTAAAGACTCACTTGTGTAAAGTCGTGATGACGCCACACTTTGCCATCACTACTGCAGAGGATCAGGTTACATCGCTAGCCACTCAGAGGATCAGGTTACATTGCTGACCAATCAGAGGATCAGGTTACATTGCTGAGCAATCAGAGGATCAGGTTACATTGCTGAGCCAATCAGAGGATCACGTTACATTGCTGAGCCAATCAGAGGATCACGTTACATTGCTGAGCCAATCAGAGATCACGTTACATTGCTGAGCCAATCAGAGGATCAGGTTACATTGCTCAGCCAATCAGAGCTGAGGAGGAGCCTGATTGGAGGAGCTTCACTCTGGATTTGAACTTTATTTACTTCAGCAAAGCTCACAGTTTTTACCAAACTCTGTATCTTTCTGTGTTCTTCTAAATCTGCTCCATCTTTCCGGGGTTGGTGCTGCCTCTAGTGGTGAGGGAGGTAACACAGCTAATATAATTGCATCACTAAATCAGAAAACCGCAAAGTGTTTTGTGTGGTGGTGGGGTTGGAATAAGACGGGTTCAGTGAATGCGCATGTGCAACTGGGGGGTTCGGTACCTCAAAAAGGTTAAGAACCTCTGGCTTAGATGAAATGCATAGCAGAGCGAACGGTGACCTTTGACCCGACGCGGACAGGTCGCCTGCTGCGCGCCCATCAGATCGTGTTCAACTGGGACCGCCTGGCGTCGTGGATCCACCTGACGGAGGAGTGGCCGTACCGAACGTCGTGGATCATCCTGTTCCTGGAGGAGGCCGAGGCCGTGTCGGATCAGGTCACAATCAAGACCATCTACGAGAGGTAACTCAACCGGCTACGTTTTACAGCGCAGCTGCCAAATGCTACCACTAATCGGGCGCTGGGAACGTCTATTGAAGTTCATCACGAGATTTATACTTGATGATGATTTGGTTCAACTCAGAATAATGAAATAAGCTCAACAAAAACTGTTTTTATTGTTTTTAATCTGTTTAAATCGTGATATAAAGACGTTCTCTTAATTTTATGACTTTATTATCGTGATATTGCGACTTCATTGTCGTATTGTTACATCTCCTTTTAGCACAACTTGAACACGACGACGACAGGTTTTTCCAGCATCCAATCAAATCGATTATAAGCAGAAATTAAACCCAGTGGGAAGAAAGAAGTGACTTTATTGCTTTTGTTTAAAGATGTGCGTCAGATTTACAGGTGTACCAGAAACGCAACACAAAAATTCCAGCTCTGCAAATAAAAAAATATAATTTTTTATAGGGATTTATGAGATAAATCAGAGCAAAGAGGTGAGTGTTTGAAGTGGGAGCAGATTTATTTTCTTTTGTCTAAAAAAGTGAGGCAATTTTTTATTTTCAGTAAGAAAATTAGCAGATTTTATTGATTTTGTTTGATTTTGTTGAAACCCCAATGGAAAACATTTGAGTTTGTGGCTGAAATGTTAAACTTTCCAAGTTTTTCTGCGTCTTTTCTTATTTAACAAAGACCGTTAGCTGCCATCGTCTCTTATCCTTGTTTAGTCGATGCTGTTTAGAGTCGTTACATCAGTTTATTAGCGACTCTTCTGTAGAGGAACGTGAGGAGAACACATTAAAGACGCTGCCTGTTAAAACCTCTTTACGTTCATCTGGAGCAAAAAGTAAACGGTGCAAAAATATCCAAACCTCTTTACATTCAGCATTTTGTTGTATTAAAACTACAAACTTTTGTCTTAGAAATATAAAATCTAAAAAAATGAGGCAATTTTTTATTTTCAGTTAGAAAATTAGCAGATTAGATTTTTTTCTTTTATTGATTTGTGTTTAATATTTGAAACCCCCCATGGAAAACATTTGAGTTTGTGGCTGAAATGTTAAACTTTCCAAGTTTTTCTGCTTCGTTTCTTATTTTTCCTTGAAATCCAGTGAATTTAGAGTGAATTCCTAAATCCAGTCTGTTTCCTGAATGCAGCCAGCAGGTGGCAGTAGTGGACTTTGTTTTGCCTTTAGTCAGACTCTCTCTGCTAATTGGCAGCTTCTGTAATTGATCTCATCGTTTAAGGCAACATCTAAGGAATGTGGAGGAAAAACTCTGCGCACGTGCTCAGTTCGACTTCCTGTTCCTGCGAGGTCAGCGGGGCGTTTTTAGGACGGGGGGGTCGTGCGGGGGGGGGGGGGTGGGGGGGCAGCCGAGTCTCTGGTTCAGACTGCTGGCATCATCTCTGGCCTTTAAAGGTCGCACTCTGTCACAATACACTAGCGCCCACGACTCCTGCGGCGGGGATGTGTCACAGACCGTCACTGTCAGCGCCGCTCCACCCCCCCCACCCCCCCACCCCCCCGCCTCCAGCCAAACGAGCTTCATCCGCAGAAACGCAGATTTCACATTAAACTCTGGGAGATTCGTAGCTGCAGCGGCAACAAGAGTCCGGTTTGTGTTCATCTCCCTCTGTTGTTAATGATGATGACAGGAAATCTCGAGCAGGCTAAACGCGGCGCCTTGTCTGCCGGCTCCATCTCCAGCGCCGATCCTCCGCTGATAAGACTCAGGCTTCTGTCCCAGGAGCTTTTTACGTCTCTTCCTCTTTCTGCACTCGCTCCGGATCACTTTCAGTCACTTTTCTCCTCTTCCTGTCGCCAAAGTGCATCCACACACCACCACCGCTCTAATTTAGTTTTTAAAATGCGTGTTTTGTGTCCTGAGTGTAACGTTTTCACTGTTTCTAGCAGCAGCAGCCCCCCCCTCCCCCAGAGCGCTGCTAAGTGAATATATTAGTGGTGAAGTGAACGCGGGGTGAGTCAGCCCCCTTATAGGTCAACTGTCGCCCTGCATCTCAGTCACAAGGCTCCGCTCTGCTCCTTCCAGATCTCACTGCTCAGCTGCTGCACCCACATCACAAGAAACATGCTTCACTTCCCGTCTGAAAACCGGGAAATGGCGACTTTATTACAGCCGGTCTGACCGTTTTCTGGGTCTTCAGCTGTTTTTCAATGTGAAACATTTTTCGGCCAGGACTTCTGACCACACAAGGCAATGAGAGCGCAGAGCGAAATCCCATCCTGGGAGCAGGTCTGCACAGCCTCGCTAATCTGATGGAGAATGTGTAATCTGTTATTAACCTGAGCGATTTCTCTCAGTAATGGTCCGACTGTTGGACACTGTCCAGAGAAACGGGAGGCAGCAAAGGAATCGGCCTCTTCCAGTCTGGAAAAACACTTAAATCATTTTAAACAGGAGGTATCAGGTGTTTCCAGGAACAAAATACAATTTTACAGCATAAATGGTACATTTATCAAATATGACTTAGAAGAAATTTGACGCCCTAAAATGGGCCTCTGTGTCTTTAAGAAGCTCCGCCTCCAGGAAGTCGTCCCAACATGGCTCCT
>CM065374.1:2212500-2242500 GCA_033032245.1 Poecilia picta
GAAAAATGCAACAGTTACATAAAGGGTTAAACAAATTCACATATGAATTGTTTTGTGAGCCTCCTCACACACACTTCTTAAATTTAGCACTTTAGCTTCTGCTAAATACTATGTTACTGTTTCAGTGTTAGCAGAGCAAATGTTTTTGATTAGCGCTTTGGGGTTAGAACTAACCCCTGGTCCACTCCAAGCCTCAGTGTGTGTGAATGGGACTCTACACAGAGTTCTGTTAGAACTTTGCCATCAGCCTTGCGTAAACACCACACGCTGTCTGGATGCACCTGTTGGGTGAGGCATGGCGGCGGCAGCATCATGCTCTGGGGACGCCTCCCTTCAGCTGAGGCAGTGAAGCCTGATACAGAATCATCCTGGAAGAAAATCTGTTTGGGGTCTTCCATCACTCTCTGTAGGTAAATATTGATTTACTAGAATGTCCTAGTCAAAGTCCAGACCTAAATGGAATTTAGGATCTGTGGAAAGACTTGCTAATGTGACAGAGCTTGAGTTGTTTTTTCCAGGGAAGAATTGGCTTTAGTGGTGCAAAGTGTCTGATTTAAGGAGGTAAAAACAAATGCATGCCGCACTTTTCAGAGTTTATGAATGGAAACCATGTGAAGTTTTTCTCCGACTTGCTTGTAGAAACCATATGAGGGTCAGATCCACAGTGAAAGTATCCAGAGCAAGTATTTTAGCTGTGTCTGAGGGTTCGGTCGGTGTCGTTGGGTTTGCTGAGCGATCGCAGACCAAGACGAAGGAGAACATGTTGCTCTGTGTGAGAGAAAGATGGAAAAGGAAATGGCATCCAGGTCTGTGACTAAACACAGGAGTAAATGAGAAACTTTCCTTCCACACCATAGTAAGGATTTTTAATCTGTGCTGTCCTGTTTCTGCTTCTGGTGGGAAATCCCTGCAGGTTTGATCCCTGACTTGTTTTTTGTTTTTCGTTTTTGTGGCTCAGGTGAGTCAGCCGTGAATCAGCCTCAGCGGTTCTGACACCAATTATTCCCCGCTGAGCTGCTTATAGTGTAAAAACAACAAAAAAACAGGCAGTTTGTACAGGTGACACAGGAGGAGGTGTGTTTTCTCATTGTGTGTGTGTGGAGGATGGACAGAACGTCATTCTTTGGAAGAAAATCCGTTTTATTTCTGCCTGTAAGCCAAGGCTGAGGGATTATCTAAACGAGAGAAGTCCAGGCGTGAAGAACCTCGGCTCCCTGAACTGTTGGATCACTAAACGATAATAATTAGAAGAAGAAGAAGCTCCTGTGTGTCCAGATCCAGGATCTGCTTCCTCCCTTCATTTACCTTCAAACTGAATTAAAGAAGCTCCTCATCGTCGCCCTCGTCTTCCTCTCTTGTTGAGAAATGAATTTGCTCAAAAGGTCGCAGGACCGACTATCTGGGTCAGCTGTGATCCAATTGGCTGAGACTCTTCTTCACATGTCTGTTGCGATTTATTCATTGTATTGAGCTGCACTTATTTAAAGGGGCAGCTTCTTATAAAGATGTTGGTCTGTAGAGAAAACAACAAAAACGTGCAACGCTCTGCTCCATTTTAAATGTCCCACCAAAATAAGAGTCTCTGCTGTATAATTGTGTTTCAGTGATTGCATCATGTTCAGAGCTGCAGCTAGCAATTATTTTAGTTATCAAGTAACAGAATTGGCAGATTTTACATCTGGTTTAGATGAAAAATTTAAAAATCTCAGGAATTAAGACGACTCTGTTAAACCAGGATTACTTTAATTGGTAATCCTGGTTGCCAGTTAACCAGGATTACCAATAGAATCAATTGGCAATCCAATAAAACAGACTTTTTCATTGATGTTAAAAATATGGAAATAAACACATAAGCTCTTTTTAAAGAAGAAAATTAATATTTTATTGCTTAAAATGCGACACAGGATGTGTCTTCCAGTTAACTAAATTAGCTGACAATTATTCCAATAATCGGTAAATCACAGTTAATCTGATTAATCTTTTCTCCCTGTTGAACGTTTTTCTGTCTGGTTCTCTTCCTGGTGGCCTGTTCTTGGCTGTAAACTCTCTGTGCTTCGTGTTTGTTTTACGACACATGCCTGAATATGTGAATCTGCAGCGGTCGCATCCGTCACCGGCCGGCCGAAGGATTTATTCCACGCCTGTATAACCCACCGCTGCATATTTGTCTGCACTTATCCGAGCGTCACGTGACCAACCAACTGGCCGTAGCAGCTACCAAACAGCCGCATGTGTAGATCTGAACTTCATGAACCGGTTAATGTCACAACCAACAAACACTGCCAAGGCCTGCGGACGCCTTAAACTCCTCCGATGTACAAAAATCTACCGTTGGAGGCTTTACTGCTTTGCTATTTGTCCAGAATGAGGCCTTGCCTCTTTAAGGGCCCCATTTCGCTGCTACACATGAGTTTAATCAGGATTTCAGGGAGCCAGCGAGTCTTTATCCTCTCTCCCTGAATGGCTGGGTTTTATCAGCATGGTGTGTTTCCTATTAGGTTGCTTGTCTTTGCGGTTTCAGTTGGGATGCAAAGGTCCGGTTCAGTATGAGAGTCTTATTACTGGGCCAGAGTTTGCCCCGAATTTCCATGGAAAGCAGACGTTGCTATGAAAACTCTGTGTCCGCAGAACTTTGGAGCATTTGATTTAAATCAAAGTGATATGCTTAGCTTTTCAAGGAGAAAATGTGTACAAATTCACATTTTGCATGTTTTGGGTTTCTACTGCTTCTAAAAACACACCAAGTGTTGGAAAAAAAGAAGGCAAAATGCTCGTTTGTTGTTTCAAAAACCTCTAGAATTTAATGTCACGAATCAGTAGGCGCTGCACCGTTACCTAGCAACCCCAGCAGAGTTCCGCCTGTTACCTAGCAACCCCAGCAGAGTCCGCCCGTTACCTAGCAACCCCAGCAGAGTTCTGCCTGTTACTCAGCAACCCCAGCAGAGTTCCACCAGTTACCTAGCAACCCCAGCAGAGTTCCACCCGTTACCTAGCAACCCAGCAGAGTTCCGCCTGTTACCTAGCAGCAACCCAGCAGAGTTCCGCCTGTTACCTAGCAGCAACCCAGCAGAGTTCCGCCTGTTACCTAGCAGCAACCCCAGCAGAGTTCCGCCTGTTACCTAGCAGCAACCCCAGCAGAGTTCCGCCAGTTACCTAGCAACCCCAGCAGAGTTCCGCCCATTACCTAGCAACCCCAGCAGAGTTCCGCCCGTTACCTAGCAACCCCAGCAGAGTTCCGCCCGTTACCTAGCAACCCCAGCAGAGTTCCGCCTGTTACCTAGCAGCAACCCCAGCAGAAATCCAGTCCGTTTGGTCAGCTGGTTTTACCACTGTTTGCGATGTACGATGGTTTCTGTTTCGCTGTAGACTTACCATCCAGAAGTGTCAACGTGTGAACATTGAATTGTGTGAATTCTGTGAAAAGTTCAATTTCCCCCCCACCGCCAGAGATACGACTTCTGTCAGAAGAAGCCAATGAGACCCAAGAGGCGGGTCTTAATGCTGTCAGTAATCCTCATGAATGCGCTGCTAAATGTGCTATAGGCAGAGAAACAACTTACCATGTCATTGGTAGCCATGCTAACTAGCCTAGCATTCAAGACAGGCAGAGCGATTTTGAGCTGGAAATGCAGAGAGGAGGTTTCTGTAGAGTTAAAGGTCACCTGAAAGACGACTCTGACCTTTCAGAAAGTGAAAACATCTTGCCTCGCTTGGCGGCGGCCGCCGTATCAGTGACCCTCCGCAGCATCGACGCGTAACGTCCACGCGCCGCCGTTCTCACCCGGCTAATTTCTGCTCCCACACACTGTCCTACCGGCCTGACATTGAAACTCTGGAGCTGCTCAAACACGATGCGCACAGGCGGGCGTCTGTTCTCCTGGCATCTCTGTGTCTGTGTGTCCCTTTATGGAAATGTTTGGCAGGGAGGCCGCCGCTTTGTGGCGTCCGTAAGCACAGAGGGCAGCTGTAAAGCACCATCAAGTGGCGCATTCATACTCCGAGCCCGGAGAGCGCACATACGGGATAGATGGACGGCTTCTGCTCCTTCCCACTTCTTGCAGTGTGGAGGAGGTTGAGGGAGGAAGAAAGGCTGTGCTTCAGGCAGCTTTGGGACCTATTAGCACTTGGATATGCTCAGAAAGCTCTCAGCGCCACGCCACACACCATGTGCTCGACTGGAGGGCCTGCAAGCCGTCAATGGGCCCATTGTACCAAAACCTCCTCGGCTTTCCTGCAGCTCACCTTTCGAAATCAAGACGATTGCTTCCTGGGTCCTCCGACCTGAACAACCAGCTTCTTCTTTACCAGCAACGTGTGAAGCTCAGAAGTTTACATACTCTGACAATCCCAATGACTTCAATCAGGTCTAAATGTTGTAATTACTGAGTTGTAGTCTGTGACATGAAAAAAACAAATATTTACCTCAGAAATTGGATGCCTTTGTTATATTTTTCACCTTGCTGGGCCGCTATAATCCACTATAATCAGGCAGGTGATAGTGGATTATAATCTATAAACTAAACATAATAAGTCATCCTAATGTTGCAGGAGTTTCTCAAACTAATCTCAGCTAAAATCCTCAAAGATTTTAGGAACCATTAGACATGAGATATCTATTGAAACATGACAACGTAGTTGGCTATTGTTCACTGAGCTAGCTAGAGCTAACTCCATAAACTGTAGCTAATGCCATAAACTGTAGTTAACACCATTAGCTGGAGCTAACACTATTAGATGGAGCTAACACCATTAGCTAGAGTTAATACCATTAGCTGGAGCTAACACCATTAGCTAGAGCTAACCCATTGGTAGCATGACAGTAAATGTTACACCTTTGTAGGTTCCACAAGGTTCAGTTCTTGGGACCCCAACTAATAATATCTACATGTTCCTGCTAGCTCGAGCTACACACAAGTATACAGGATTATCATGTAGAGTTAGCATTGATCAATAACATCTTTCATTTCAGTCTGGATAAACAACATTGGCATAAACTCTCTTTATTTTGCCACTGATTGTAACATATCATATTAGTAAAGCACTTTGAACTGCCGCTACTGAAACTTGCTGCACAACAAACTTGTTTTTACACTAGATTTACTTGCCATGAAATCACTTTATGTTTTAAATGAAGAATCAGTTTTTGTTTACCAAAAATAAGTGTATCTGTGAGTCACTGGCTCCTGTTGGTCTGCAGTTCATGAGAGAGGGAGAAACACACACACACACACACACACACACACACAGCCCTGGTGTTCACGGGAATGTTTGTGAGGTCAGACGCTGGTGTTGGATGAGAAATTTTTCAGTTAGTGCTTTTTTTAAAGATAATTACTAAAGCGCTAATTAACTCGGCTGTTTTTCAGTTGAATGAATGTCAACATTGTTGAAGCTCTGCTTACAAACTGTTCAGAGTTCTTCTAGTAGTTAGACGTTTATATTCATGCTCTTAATTTGAAGTGGCTGAAAGCTATTAAACATACAGAAACCAAATAAAAACACACTGATTTCACCGCTCCTGCTTTAGCTCCCACTGTTGGCTTTGTGCTTTAGCATTAGCTTCCTCTGCACAGCATGTTGGTTTACATAATGTTTGTGAATAGTGCTCTAGTGTTAGCGTAGTTAGCGGTTCTGGTCCTGACCTGCTCCGTTTACTGGAAGATTCAGAGCCGTCCGACTAAATTCACTTAGCTGATAGTTGTTCCTAACCGCTTGCTGTCTTCTCACCGGATGCTGACCTCATCCTGACTTAAAAGTGGCTCTAATCATCCAATCAAGTGGAAGAAAGACCAGCCTCTGTTCACTCTGGAAGCGGATCAGCTGTGGGGGGGAAACCCAGCGGAGACTCTCCATGTTTGGGATGTTTGTGGTGGTGAAATGTCCAGAGACTTGGAGGAAAAACTGAGTTCTAGCTTCACCTGATTGAATTGTTTTGCATTCTTCTAAAACAGGTTTCTGTCGTTACTGATGTTAGGGCTGTATAATAATATAAATATCGTGATATATATCGATATTTTCTTTCCTAGAATAATAATCGATATTCATCCTTAAGTATCGTAACGTCCAACTGTCACCTTGTTCCTCACTGCTGGCTTCACCAGGTCATCAGGCTTAGAGTGATTCCTTCAGATGTTCAGGTTAAAAAGGTATCAAACTATTCAGAGCAGGAACTTGGTTCACTTTATTTACTTTACTAATGCATGTCAGCTACAGTTTGGACTGTTTCAACTAAAAGAAACATGTTTTCTCTCCACTTCTTTGATTCATTTTGTCCAGCTGTCCACTTTAAGTCTGTGTCCAACCAGAACCAGGTATTGTGTAGTTGGAGCTTTTAATCAGTTTTCAGTTAAATTCATTCAGTCCAACTTTATAACAGTCACAAAATGTCACCAAAATCACTCTGTTCCTCTGAAATCTTCAGAAAATCGCAAAGTGTATTGAATGTATTGTTGTCTGAATATCGCAATATATATCGTATTGTGGACAGAATATCGTGTGTCGTATCGTATCGTGCAGTGTGTATAGTAACGAAGTAAAAACACTTCACTACTTATTATATTTTGCAGTACTTCATACTTTCCTCGAGTATGAACATTTTTGATAACTTTCACTTTTACTTCACTATATTTCTGAACTTAATTTCATACTTTTACTCTGATACGTTTTCAATGTGTGGTTTAGTTAAAGCGAGAGAGAGAAACGCTGGAGTTTTGACCCACCTACTGATTGGCTGCTACAGTCATAGCCTCCTTACCTGGGTTTGTTCATCTCCACCAATAGGAAACACCTGTTTGTTCATCTCCACCAATAGGAAACACCTGTTTGTTCATCTCCACCAATAGGAAACACCTGTTTGTTCATCTCCACCAATAGGAAACACCTGTTTGTTCATCTCCACCAATAGGAAACACCTGTTTGTTCATCTCCACCAATAGGAAACACCTGTTTGTTCATCTCCACCAATAGGAAACACCTGTTTGTTCATCTCCACCAATAGGAAACACCTGTTTGTTCATCTCCACCAATAGGAAACACCTGTTTTTCATCTCCACCAATAGGAAACACCTGTTTGTTCTACTCCACCAATAGGAAACACCTGTTTGTTCATCTCCACCAATAGGAAACACCTGTTTGTTCATCTCCACCAATAGGAAACACCTGTTTGTTCATCTCCACCAATAGGAAACACCTGTTTGTTCATCTCCACCAATAGGAAACACCTGTTTGTTCATCTCCACCAATAGGAAACACCTGTTTGTTCATCTCCACCAATAGGAAACACCTGTTTGTTCATCTCCACCAATAGGAAACACCTGTTTGTTCATCTCCACCAATAGGAAACACCTGTTTGTTCATCTCCACCAATAGGAAACACCTGTTTCTCTTCTCCCATTAAACACAAAGTCTGTGATGAGCATCAGCCTCATGTCCCTAATGCCACATAATGACCAGTTGTTGCACCAATAGTTTGTGAAGTAGAGAAATTAATTATAACGGCTTTTTTTCTTCATGTTGGACACATTTTCTGTACTGACTATTTTTTCATTTTCAGCCCTGAATTTACTTTAAGAGAAAACTTAAGGCTTAGAGAAACTTAGTATTTTCTGTCCTGGAGGGGAAACTAAGAATCTGGTTCAGTTGTAAACAGGTTAAGTTATTAAGCTTGTAGGTGAAGCACCTAATGATGCTGCAGGTTTATCTATTAGCAGGTTTAATTTTACCTGCACTTGGTTGTGTTTATTACTTTAACTGTATTTGACAAGTTTACCAAAATAGAAAAAATGTCATTCAAACTGCATTTGCCTTGTTTTACTTTGTACTTATACGTTTCATTACTTGAGTTCATCCATTTTTACAGTAATTTCCATACTTAAGTACAAGAAAATTCAGATACTTTAAGACTTTAACTCAAGTAACATTTCAGTCAGTGACTTGGACTTTTACCAAAGTCACATTTTGGAGAGGAACCTAAACTTTTACTAGACTCTGAGATCTCAGGACTTTGTACACCACTGGTATCGTGAGATTATTGTATCACTACAGTCCTACTCGATGTGCGTCGGTCCTGGAAGCCGTTTCCCAACATGGCGTTTGCTTATGATAAACACGCTGTTAACCGCAGCAGCCCATCATGACGTGTTTCCGTCTGCTGCTTGCTAAATTACCCTGATTGTCATCTTCTCAGGTTTCCTCCTCTGCTCTGAGGAGATAACATCCCTCCCTCTATCTGTCCCCGAACATCCCCTCTCTTCTGCTCTCGCCTTCTCTAAATCCGGTTATCTCTCTGCTCTCATCATCATGATGATGATGACCGTTGGCATATCTCTTTAATCTCAACATCGCGGCTTCTTATTTCCCCTTTTCCCCTCTATCAGTTCGTAACACTTTCTGTCATCTGCTACAAACGTGAAAGACACAAATATGCGGCGTCTCCTTTAGCCCCAAATTAATGCAGATAAAAATAAGAGGAGTTTTTTTTTAGCAGGTAATGTTTTAGCTGCTTTCTTTTACACGCAGGATCTCCAAAAACATCCCCACCACCAAGGACGTGGAGCCGCTGCTGGAGATCGACGGAGACATCCGCAGCTTCGAGGTCTTCCTGTCCTCCAGGACGCCCGTCCTCGTTGCCAGAGACGTGGAGACGTTCCTGCCCTGCACCGTCAACCTGGACCCCAAACTCCGGGAGATCATCGCAGGTCTGGACCCGCAGCGCCGCCAGATTCACTGGCTCTGGGTCGATCAGAGGAACCAGTTAGAACCTTCTGGACTGTGCGAGGAAACCCACAGAGACCCACAGAGAACCCAAAACCTTCTGGCAAAGTTTTAGTTAAAAACTTACAAAATAAAACATCTCGGTGACTTTAATTGTTATAAACTATATTTTTAGGGCTTTTGAGTAACAACGATTATTCTGACGATGAATCTGCAAATTTAGCCAATTTAAAAACTAAGAAACAAATAATTTAATTCCTTTTCTTAAATACGATTAAAAAATTGCGTTCCTTTACTGAATGTGTAGAAAAGGTTTCCTCTGCAGCAGAAATAAAGTAAAATACTAACTCAGTCCACATGGTGAAGGGCTGATCTGATCATTAGTTTTCCAATTAATCAATTAATAATTAGATAGCAAAAGGTGATTATGTTTTATCTGGACCAGGTGAAGCTAAAACCTGATGGGTAGAACAAAAGGTTTCACCTGAATTGGGGTTTAAATATGATTTCCTTTAGCATGTTAAAGATTAATTACTGAATTAGTTTATGATCATTCAAATAATCGATTAATCACAATCGTTTCAGCTTTTAAATAGCAATTTTTATTCAAAACGACAAATTTTATATTATTGATATGTACAGCATTTTGACAAATTTGTTCTTTGTCAAACTGAAAACAACTTTGCATTTACAATTTTCCTTTATAAATTAAAAATAATGATAATTTATTGTGAATAATCACGATTGACTACGATTAATCGTTTCAGCCATCCAATATCGTAGTGATTTTTGTTTACAGCTGTATTTTTATGCACCATTTTGGCAAACGTGATCTTTGCTAAAATTCAAACAAATTTGCATTTTAGATAAATTGTATTTTAATAATCAATTAATCGCGATTAATCGTTTCAGCCATCCAACATCATCGTGATTTTTTTGTATTTTTATTAGTATGTGCAGCATTTTGGCAAACATGATCTTTGCTAAAATTCAAACAAGTTTGCATTTTAGATAAATTGTATCGAAATAATCAATTAATCGCGATTAATCGTTCCAGCCCTTCAGTATAATGCTGATTTCTCTTCACATCCATTTGCTGCTTTGCAATCTGTTACATATAACCCCAATAAAACAAACTAAATGTAGAAAATCAGCCGTGAATAAGGCGACTGATGAAAGTTTGGGTATGAAACTGGCAGCCTGGCCTTTGTGGCTGCAGAGCCTCCACACCTGTGCGCTCCGTGAGTCACGTTGCGCTGAGCGTCTGAGTGAGCGAGCTCGTTAGTTTTCAGTGGCCTCACCACACCATGATGCAGCGGCTTCACGCTGACGCCGCCGTAAAGCCGCTGACGCATCGCAGCAGCGGCGGTGCCTCCGACTCTCGTACGGTTTCGCCTTTACGTCACAGTGACTACAAACTGTGAAATCTGGAGGAGCTGCATGCGGAGCGGCGCCACTGAATGGCATTATTGTCCCGCTTTCACAGTTTCTGCAGGAAAAAAACCTGCTTGGCATTCAGCTGTTTGAAAATGAGAAACAAGATGTGGGAAACACAGAGTTCCTGCAGCTGACACTTTTACAGCGATTACGTAACGACATCGGAACGGCTGGAACACGCGAGAAGGCGACTCGTTTCGGTTCGAGATCGCAGAGGAATAAAGGAAATTTTACTGGAAAATCGTCTCATGAGAGCAAACTCATTTAATTTATTCGTGAGCTGTGGCTGGGGTCCGTACAAACATCAGTCCAGGGGCCGCAGACGGCCCCCGGACCCATCTTTGAACACCCTGAAAGTAGATGCAGGTGTTAGGATGGCCTAATCAAAGTCCAAATTCCAAGTTTCCAACATCCAAATTGATATTTAATCTGATCTTAAGATGTTTGGTAAATAAAAATGTGATGCTGTAGAGCAGTGTTTTCAAAGTGTGGGTTGCGGCACTCTGGAGGGACGCCAGGGGCTCGTTTGGGGGCCTGGGAAAGTTGGACGGGAGAAAAAATAAAAACCAAATCTCATAGATATTTAAATCTTGTATCCTTTATTCAGTCATACTTCTTATACAAAATATAAGTTAAATAATTGATTAAAATGTTATTTCTGATGCAAATTTTCCGATTGGCTGCCAAGTTAGCAGCGCTAGCAAGAATAGGAAAAAACAAACACGCTGTTTGGGGGTAACGGAAAAGTCTGCAGACGTTCAAAGTAGGATGTTGAACCAGCCCACCATGTGTCTGTCCACCTTCTGTTTGGCCTAAAGTCACGTCGAGATGCTTGGTTCTGAAGCGTAAAGGTGAGCGGCGCCGCCCGGGCCGCGGGCAGCCGGACCCGCCTCATAAGGGCCCCATTGTGTCGGCGGGTCGGATTGGGTCTCACTCGGCGCGTCATTCAGCTGCCGCTTGTGTGAGCCGGAGACTTTCTGGTGCCTGCGACTCGTTTTCTGGGTCTGCGCGCACAGAGCCGCTCTGTTCCTCGCTTAGTTCGGGAGGTTTCGGCCGAACCTCGGCTCGCCTGGCAGGAGAACCGATTCATGATGGAGCGGAGAGCCGTTCGTACAGCAACACTGAAAATAACAGCAGTAATTAGGATTATTTAACCCGCCATGAGAGGAAGGAGAGTAAATTCAGTCACCATGTTGTTTATTCGTTTATAAATGTCTTGGATTTCAACTAAATATTTAGTTTTACCAACTAAAAATTAAATATTTACCTAGGTTAACATTTAGCTTCAAAGTAAATATCTAGACTCAATGTAGAGCAGTGTTAGATAGACAGAAATATTTAGCTTCAAGCTAATTATTGACTTTCAAACTAAATATGTTAGCAAGCTAAATATTTAGCATGCTAACATATTTAGATCTTTAGAATATTTAGATCCAAACTAAATGTTTAGTTTGAAGCTGTAGCTTGCTAACTAATAGCAGTGTTAGATTGAAATATTTAGCTTCAAGCTAATTATTGAGTTTCAAACTAAATATGTTAGTATGCTAAATATTTAGCTTCAGTCTAAATATTTAGATCTTCATAATATTTAGATCCAAACTAAATGTTTAGTTTGGATCTATAGCTTGCTAACTAATAGCAGTGTTAGATAGACAGATATATTTAGTTTTCATCATAAATTTTTAGTTTCGAACTAATAATTTATGATTCAAACCCAACTTTGGTCTAGCTCACTAGATATTGTGCTCCAAATTAAATATTTGGAGCACAATATTTAATTTGTGCTCCAAATTAACTAGCATTTAATAGTTAAATGCTAGCAAATTAACTAGCATTTAATGCTAGTTAAAGCATTTAACTAGCATTTAATGCTAGTTAAATATTGCCAGCATATTTAACTAGCATTAAATATGCTAGCAACTAGCATATGTAGTTGCTAGTTGCAACTAAATATGCAACTAGCATATTTAGTTGCTATTTATTTAGCAACTAAATATGCTATTTCGTTTTAAAATATTTAGCTAAATATTTAGTTTCCATGCTATTTAGCCTTAAGCTAACATTTAGCCTAAAGGATCGGAGAACGTTCTGACATGTTTGAAAACCATTGTATCATTAAATTCAGGCCACAGTTTTCTGCTTCCCTCTGGAGATCGTAACTAAACCAAAGTTTCTGAATCGTTGGCGGATCTGAAGCTCTCTAAACTAGTCGCCGAGACGCTTACGGCGTCTCCTCTGTCTAACGGCGTCTCCTCTGTCTTACTTCCTCTGTCTAACGGCGTCTCCTCTGTCTTACCTCCTCTGTCTTACGCGTCTCCTCTGTCTTACCTCCTCTGTCTTACGCGTCTCCTCTGTCTAACGGCGTCCCCTCTGTCTTACCTCCTCTGTCTTAACGCGTCTCCTCTGTCTTACCTCCTCTGTCTTACGCGTCTCCTCTGTCTTACCTCCTTGTCTACGCGTCTCCTCTGTCTTACGGCGTCTCCTCTGTCTTACCTCCCCTGTGTCTAACGGCGTCTCCTCTGTCTTACGCTCCTCTGTCTACGCTCTCTCTGTCTAACGGCGTCTCCTCTGTCTTACTCCTCGCCTCTGTGTCTAACGGCGTCTCCTCTGTCTTACCTCCTCTGTCTTACGCTCCTCTGTCTAACGGCGTCTCCTCTGTCTTACCTCCTCTGTCTAACGGTCTCCTCTGTCTACGGTCTGTTACCTCCTCTGTCTAACGGCGTCTCCTCTGTCTTACGCTCCTCTGTCTTACTCCTCTGTCTAACGGTCTCCTCTGTCTTACCTCCTCTGTCTACGCTCGTACCTCCTCTGTCTTACCTCCTCTGTCTTACCTGCTCGTCTCCTCTGTCTTACTCCTCTGTCATTTACGGCGTCTCCTCTTGTCCTTTACCTCCTGTGGTCTAACGGCGTCTCCTCTGTCTTACCTCCTGTGTCTAACGGCGTCTCCTCTCTCTTACCTCCTCTGTTTTAAACAGCCTCTGTCTAACGGTGTCTCCTCTGTCTTACCTCCTCTGTCTTACCTCCTCTGTCTAACGGTGTCTCCTCTGTCTTACCTCCTCTGTCTTACCTCCTCTGTCTTACCTCCTGTGTCTGACAGCCTCTGTTTTACCTCCTCCGTCTTACCTCCTGTGTCTAACGGCGTGTCCTCTGTCTTACCTCCTCTGTCTTACAGCCTCTGTCTAACGGTTGTCTCCTCTGTTTTACCTCCTCTGTCTTACTCTCCGTCTTACCTCCTCTGTCTAACGGCGTGTCCTCTGTCTTACAGCTCTGTCTAACGGTGTCTCCTCCGTCTTACCTCCTCTGTCTAACGGCGTCTCCTCTGTTTTACCTCCTCTGTCTTACCTCCTCTGTCTAACGGCGTCTCCTCTGTTTTACCTCCTCTGTCTTACCTCCTCTGTCTTACCTCCTGTGTCTGACAGCCTCTCCTCTCTGCTCTCCTCCCTTAGATGTGCGAGCGGCCAGGGAGCAGATGCATTTCGGAGGGGTGACGTATCCCACGCTGCCCCTGCAGGAGGCGGCGTCGCGGCCGGCGCCGGGCTTTGGCCCGCTCTCCGCCGCCGGCTCCCCGACCGGCTCCTTCGGCGGCGCGCTGCCGCCTCAGCCGCACAGCGCCTACTTCAGTGGGATGACGGGTCCTCAGCACCCCTTCTACAACCGGGTGAGGCGCGTCGGGGGCCCAATGTTCACATCAACGGTGTCCAAAGTGAGGCGCGGGGGCCATCTGCGGCCCTCCGAGCCGTTCTGCACGGCCCCGCCACACACTGTTCAGGCAGTTTGATGCAGATTCACATTTAAAAACTGTCTTTCCCTGAATAGCAAAGTGTTCATCCAGGTGTTTTTTTAGATTTATTTATTTGTAACGGACCTTTCAAAGACGAGGTTTATTTTATTTTATTTATCAAACGTACAAAGACTCAAACTCATGTTTCTTGTCATTCCCCTATTAACTTAAAGACACCACGTAGCAATAAATAAGGACAATTACTAATAAAAATGATGCATAGAAAAACATATTTTTAAAAATCCCACAAAATCGAGCTTTATTTATATGGCACATTTGCAACACGAGCTCACCAAAGTGATTCCCATGAATCAGATAAATCATCAAATCTGGCCAACAAATTGGTAAAAATGCCTGAATTTTTACCATTCAGAGGCCGGATAAAATCATCTCAAGGGCCACAAATGGCCCCTGCGCCACACTTTGAGCCACCGATGGTTTGGATGAATCCCCAGCCTTTGTGTCCCAGACATGTTTATGTTTGCATGATTTTCAGCGTTTGGTTGTCCTCTCTCCATCGTAGCCGTATTTCCCCCATCATGTCTACCAGCTGCCGCGACCTTACGCCCCCCCCGCCCCCCCATCCTCACGCCCCTTCGCTAAACCGCCCGCTCCGCCGCCGCAGAAGGCCGCCGGACTCGTAAGTAACGAGGGGAGGCTCCGGACCGCCTGGTCTCCGCTCTCGTTGCTGATGTTTCCTCCTGATCTGGCGTTTGGGTCCAACCTGCTGCATGAACGAACCAGACGCTTCACTTCCTGTTTAACACTTCCTGTTTCGCTTTTGTTCATTTCCTCTTCCTCGTCTAACTCGCTCCAGCTTTGCTTTTCGTTTCAGAATGTCTTCATTCCTGCAGCTTCCACACTGACCAAATGTATTCACGCACTTTGAACTTTGTTATGTTTGTTCCAACTGCAAACATCGGATTTTTGTTGGGATTTAATGTGATAGATTATTGTAGGGCTGCACCGAACGATTGTTATTAATCAATATCAGTTATTCTGTCGATTAATCGCTGAAATATTTGAGTAATAAAATCAGTTTAATCGTTCAACCAGACGATTAATCGATTAAACATCACATTCTGAAGATTAATCGTCAGAATAACCAATTGATTGTTCGATTGAATCGTTTAAGCTGACGATTAATCGATTAAACATCACATTCTGAAGATTAATCGTCAGAATAACCAATTGATTGTTCGATTGAATCGTTTAAGCTGACAATTAATCGATAAATCAGACTATAGATTATTCTGGTTATTAATCAGATAAAAGGCATATTCTGCACACCACCGATGTTTATTTCTATTTTTCTGTCCCATAAAATCTCAGTAAATTTCTCTGCAGTTTCTGATTTTATCAAATCGGGATCTGAAAGGTCAAAGGGCGTGAATACGTTTCCCAGGCTGTTGTCGTCCAATCAGATGCGACCTTTAACTTTCAGTGTCTGTCTCCATGTCAGGATGTTATTGCAGAGGATGCCAGGGAGGGCCTCCCCTCCAGCCCATGTGACCCAGCCATGGTAACCTCGCTAGCATTAGCATTAGCATCCATGTCCTGCACCATGCACACACCACGGTCTAGTCAAAGTAACCCGGAATTATCCGCTTGTGAAGCGACTGGTGTGTTTAAATATCCTTAGGCCTGTCAGTAGGGTGATACAATAATCTCGCGATACGATACACGATATTCAGCTAACGATACAATTCAATACACTTTGGTGATTTTCTGAAAGGTTTCAGAGGGACAGAGAGATTTTGGTGACATTTTGTGACTGTTATAAAGTTGGACTGAATGAATTTAACTGAAAACTGATTAAAAGCTCCAACTACACAATACCTGGTTCTGGTTGGACACAGACTTAAAGTGGACAGCTGGACAAAATGAATCAATAATACATTAAAACAATTCCATTTTTATTTGCATAATTTATTGTCTTTCACTTTCTACTAAAAACTGTAAAACGTTTTCAGTCTTGCTCCTTTTTTTTGAAGAGAATTTTGTTCATAATTCGTTTAATTTCTCGTTTCTGCTGTTTTTATTTGAATATTTAAAATTCTTCACCTCGGTGGATCGGTGCAACACGATGGGATGAGCTGAATTACTGCGATAAACGATAACTTCAGCCGGGATTTGACCTCTGACCTCGCTGCTGAAGCTCTGCCTCTCCAGAACAGAACAATTTACCGGCTGAGGAGACGTCTGCTTTTCGGCGTCCGAGTGAGCGGCGCCGATCAGATGAGTCCGCTCTCCTCTGACCGGCCGCGATTCCTGCTCTGTTTCTATTTCCTCTTAACGTTTGCGCCGCAGTCGTCGCCTTTTCCCGCTGATCTGGGTTTGTGAGCGGCGTCATTACCGAGCCGCTGTCGGTGTGACCACGGCTCCCTGCGGCTGCCGGGACGATCATCAGAGCGACTGTTGGGGCTGACGCACACACACACACACACACACACACACACACACACACACACACACACACACACACACACACACGACAACAAGCCCAGATCTGGTGGAGCTTATCTCCATACCAAGACGCTTCCTCCCTCGCTGAGCTCTGTTTCCTCTTCCCCATCCTTCTGCCCGGCGCTGAGCCCGGCTCAGCTGTAATTACACTCTTATCACACACCACACACACAACACACACACAACACACACACACAACCCACACACACACACAATTTGTGTCACGTTCTCCGTCTGAATCTTCCCTGAATTGAAACTTCTGTTTTTTGTTGAGTAAAAGGTGCCGGCGGAGATTAGCGCTCGTTGTTTCATAACTCTCCAACAGTTTCTGCGTCTCCATGCCGCCGCCGCCCGTCTCTCTCCGTCTGCGTTCACGTCTGCCATCTTTGTTCGCAGGTTGGGTCTCGGCTGCGTAGCGCCCAGAGTTTTATCTGCGGTTTTTGACTGTTTGCTTCTTCTTGTCTCCTTATCAAGCATTTAAAGTCGCTGCCTTGCAAATTGAAGCAGGTACATGTTTGGTTTCGTGGCCTCGTTTGTGTCGGCCGGCGCTCCATCGTTCCACTGACACGGCGGCTCGCTGCCGCCCGGCATGCTGCAACGCGGCATCACAGTCGCCAACATCAGCAACGAGAGTCGCAAATTCAATCTCTAATGGTTTTATTAGGATCTTGTGTCATGGAATCCCACATAAGATTCCATAAGTGTTGTGTGAGTTTCTGCTCAAATTCAAAATTCTGTCAAATTCAAAACATTGCAGTTATCCCAAAGGGAGATTAAATGTTCTCCAGTAGCAGCCAGTCTCACAGCGAGTCTGAAAAAGCCTCTGACGGAAGACTGTTCCTGTACAACCGTTTCGAGGCTGCATGCTGACAAAACAATATCCAGGAAATGGAGATGATTTTTCACAGTGTCATATCCCGGATGACGCTAATGCTAATCCACTTTGTTTGCTTTTGCCACTCCTCTAAGGTCGTAGGGTTAGAAAGATGCTAGAGTAGGGGATAGGAGATGCTTTAGACTTCCTGCTCTTCATCCATAAAGCCTCTGTTTCAATTCCTCTGGGGTTTGAGGTCAAAGTTCAGGGATTGCTTGAGCTTTTGAGATGCTGATCCTTTGCTTTTGCTGCTGCTCTTTAAATCTCTATCAGCCCGTAGGGTTAGAAAGATGCTAGAGTAGGGGATGAGAGATGGCTTAAACTTACTGCTCTGTGGAAAAATCCTGTTCAGCTGCCATCATCCAGAACCTGAGAGAAAAATTATCCAAAAATGTAAACAAAAGTCTAGAAAAAGAACAATCAGAGCTAACAGACCAGATGCTAGCATGTGCTGCTAAACATTTTCTTTTACCCGTTTCATCCACCGATCCACCTGAATATAATCCTGTTCAGCTGTTCAGTCAAGGAAACGTGAGGATGGAGAATCGTCTTCATTCTATACAAAAACAGATTGTCCTCAGTCAGAGGCCTCTGCAGACTCCCAGTGGTACAGGCTGCTACAGGAGATCGTCCCGGATCACAGTCAGAAGGATCTTAGAAAATAAGTTACAGAAACATTTAGTTTCTCTTTGGGATCAACCTTTGACCCTAAACACAGAACCAGAGATACAGATGAGATCAAAACAGGTTTCTGTGTCAGAACAGTCTAGTCAAAGTCCAAACCTGAATCCAGCTGAGATTCTTTGGAAATTGATGCTCACAGATGCTATCCATCCAAACTGAGCTGTTTTGCAAACGTTGACATTTTAGTTGTTGATGCAAATTAATGTTTAGAACGGTCTAGTCAAAGTCCACCCCTGTAGTGCATAGATTCCATCCCATTTGAATGAGCTTCTGGTATAGAGTAGCCTGTTTAGCATGACTTTGTGTTGGTAAAATGCATTAAAGCTTGAATATTTCCCATCATCGCTGTAGTTTCATTCTGCTACAGCCGTCCGGCTCTTACTGGTTTGTGCAGTTTTGTTTGGGATGATTGTTATTTTGTCAAACATCCAGTCAGAGTCCAGCTAAGCTGCGCTCTGCTGTCCCTCAGCAGCAGAGACAAAGCCAGGCGGCTCAGTCAAAGCCCGGTCTTAATGATGCTAATAGCTGGGTGGAACCAGAGGGAGAGAGGATAAGAGGGGATAAACAGAGAGAAAGGGGGTTGCAGTACCGCTGCTCACCAGCAGGACGGAGGACGTTTGTGTGTTTGTGTCTTAAGGCCAACAAAGATGGCCGCCCAGTGCGCTGCTAGTGTCGTTGTTCTCATTCACTGAAGTAAAGGGATCAGAGCAGCTCTGTTAGACTCACAGCGGTTTCAGCAAATGTCTTTCACATGTGGATACAGGAACCTAAATTTACAGCGGCTTCCAGAAATTCAAAATGGCCGCCATGATGGTCAAGGAAAATTCATTTTTGCACTAATTTTAACAATATTTATTAGATGAACATTTTTGGTGTCAAATGAAATGACCCATTGAAATCATATTTACTGATTTTCCTTATTTATTTATTTTTCAAAATGGCTGCCACAGAAAATTTAGTTTTGCACTAAAATCAGCAATTACATGAATGTTACTGGTCTAAAATAACAGCCTAAGAGTTTATAAAATCATAAATATACATATATTCTGGAGCTAGTGTTTCCGTTTTCATTTTCCAAAATGGCCGCTAACGTTAGAAGCTAATGCTAAACTGCTAAGCACATTAAAATATTATCAGAAGCTAATGCTAAACTGCTAATTACATTAAAATATTATCAGAAGCTAATGCTAAACCGCTAATTACATTAAAATATTATCAGAAGCTAATGCTAAACACATAAAGAAATGCATGAAAGCTAACATTAAGCTTCCAAGCACATTAAAATATTATCAGAAGCTAATGCTAAGCTGCTAATTAAATTTTAAACGTTAGCAGAAGCTATTGCTAACCATTAAGATGACTGCGTTTTGGTGTTTGCTCCACATCCTCACGTTGAAGTTGGATGAATAGAATGACCAACATCAAAACGGAAGACAAAGTTCATCCAAGTCATGAAAATGGGGAACATTTTCTGACAATAACTGGCTCAAAAACGGCGGCCATCTTGAAAGGCGGCGGCCATCTTGAAATATTTTTAAACATCTCCACATTTGAAGGATTTTTGCAGGGGTTTTTTTGCACTTTTGCCTGCATGTCTCTTTGGCAGCTCCTCGCTCTGCAGTCTCGGCGTTTCTGGTTGACTGTCTCTGTAACTGACGGGTTTCTCCCGCCGCGCAGCTGGGTCCGGTGGTGCCGCTCAGCTCGCTGGGGACGGACGCCGTGTGCGATCGGCTCAGACAGGTCGACGGGATGGACCCCGGCATGCTGCCGCAGTACGCAGCGACCATCACGAAGGTGGACAACCGCACTCTGCCTGGCGTTTAACCGTCCGGTCCAGCGTGAATTTACCGAGTCTGTTTCAGGCGAACATCAACGGCCGAGTTCTGACTCACTGCAACCTGGACGAGCTGAAGAAGGAGATGGACATGAACTTTGGAGACTGGCAGCTTTTCAGAGGAATGGTGAGAGACATTACTCAAACTGCCACTGGAGTGGCTAAAAATGAAGCTAAATAATGCTGACTTAACACTTTTTCTATTGTTTAAAAGGAAGGAAAGATTTTTAAGCTCTTGCAAATATTTATTATTGAGCTCAGAAGTCAGTAATTTGGCTGCAAAAATGGAAAATGTTGCTTTTTCCATTAAAATATGACTAACCTGCTGTTAATTCAATTGAAAGTAGGTTTTCTGCACAGATGAGACCAAGAAGTAAAATTCTGTGTTTGAAGACTGCCACACTGAAGTGGTGGCAGCATCATGCTGTGGGATATGCTTGTTTTTATAAAGGTTAGAGTCTTTGTTAGACAGAGATTTAACTAAAGGCTATAAAGGTTAGAGTCCTTGTTAAACATAGATTTAACTAAAGGCTATAAAGGTTAGAGTCCTTGTTAAACAGAGATTTAACTAAAGGCTATAAAGGTTAGAGTCCTTGTTAAACAGAGATTAAACTAAAGGCTATAAAGGTTTAGAGTCCTTGTTAAACATAGATTTAACTAAAGGCTATAAAGGTTAGAGTCCTGTTAAACAGAGATTTAACTAAAGGCTATAAAGGTTAGAGTCCTTGTTAAACAGAGATTTAACTAAAGGCTATAAAGGTTAGAGTCCCTGTTAAACAGAGATTTAACTAAAGGCTATAAAGGTTAGAGTCCTTGTTAAACAGAGATTTACTAAAGGCTATAAAGGTTAGAGTCCTTGTTAAACAGAGATTTAACTAAAGGCTATAAAGGTTAGAGTCCCTGTTAAACATAGATTTAACTAAAGGCTATAAAGGTTAGAGTCCTGTTAAACAGAATTAACTAAAGGCTATAAGGTGGTCCTGTTAAAGAGTTTATAGGAGGTCCCTGTTAAACAGAGATTTAACTAAAGGCTATAAAGGTTAGAGTCCTGTTAAACAGATTTAACTAAAGGCTATAAAGGTTAGAGCCCTGTTAACAGAATTTACTAAAGGCTATAAAGGTTAGAGTCCTTTTAAACAGAGATTTAACTAAAGGCTATAAAGGTTAGAGTCCCTTGTTAAACAGAGATTTAACTAAAGGCTATAAAGGTTAGAGTCCTTGTTAAACAAGATTTAACTAAAGGCTATAAAGGTTAGAGTCCCTGTTAAACAGAGATTTAACTAAAGGCTATAAAGGTTAGAGTCCTTGTTAAACAGAGATTTAACTAAAGGCTATAAAGGTTAGAGTCCTTAACAGAGATTTAACTAAGGCTATAAGTTAGAGTCTTTAAACAGAGATTACTAAAGCTATAAAGGTAAGTCCTGTTAAAAGATTAATAAAGGCTAAAGTTAAGTCCCTGTTAAACAGAGATTTACTAAAGGCTATAAAGGTTAGAGTCCTTGTTAAACAGAGATTTAACTAAAGGCTATAAAGGTTAGAGTCCCTGTTAAACAGATTTAACTAAAGGCTATAAAGGTTAGAGTCCCTGTTAAACAGAGATTTAACTAAAGGCTATAAAGGTTAGAGTCCTGTTAAACAGAGATTTAACTAAAGGCTATAAAGGTTAGAGTCCCTGTTAAACAGAGATTTAACTAAAGGCTATAAAGGTTAGAGTCCCTGTTAAACAGAGATTTAACTAAAGGCTATAAAGGTTAGAGTCCCTGTTAAACATAGATTTAACTAAAGGCTATAAAGGTTAGAGTCCCTGTTAAACAGATATTTAACTAAAGGCTATAAAGGTTAGAGTCCCTGTTAAACAGATATTTAACTAAAGGCTATAAAGGTTAGAGTCCCTGTTAAACATAGATTTAACTAAAGGCTATAAAGGTTAGAGTCCCTGTTAAACAGAGATTTAACTAAAGGCTATAAAGGTTAGAGTCCCTGTTAAACAGAGATTTAACTAAAGGCTATAAAGGTTAGAGTCCCTGTTAAACAGAGATTTAACTAAAGGCTATAAAGGTTAGAGTCCCTGTTAAACATAGATTTAACTAAAGGCTATAAAGGTTAGAGTCCCTGTTAAACAGAGATTTAACTAAAGGCTATAAAGGTTAGAGTCCCTGTTAAACAGATTTAACTAAAGGCTATAAAGGTTAGAGTCCCTGTTAAACAGAGATTTAACTAAAGGCTATAAAGGTTAGAGTCCCTGTTAAACAGAGATTTAACTAAAGGCTATAAAGGTTAGAGTCCCTGTTAAACAGAGATTTAACTAAAGGCTATAAAGGTTAGAGTCCCTGTTAAACAGAGATTTAACTAAAGGCTATAAAGGTTAGAGTCCCAGTTGACAGAGTTTCAACTAAAGGCAAAAGGTAGTAGAGCTTACCTTTAGAGACACCTAAGGTAAACTTTGTAAGTCCCTTTCATAGTTTAACTTCTTTAATTGTTTTCACTGTTTCTAACGTTTTTTATGCCTTTTTATGTAACCTAGTAATTTGTTTTTTATTTTTTAACTTTTTATTTCTGTTTTAATTTCTTTTAATTTCTCTTTCTCACTGTCTTTTTTAAATCTTTCTGTTTCTCACTGTTTATTCACTGTCACATGCTGTTTTTTATTGTAATTATGTAAAGCACTGTGAAATGCCTTGCTGCTGAAATGTGCTATACAAATAAAATGTGATTGATTGTTTAGAAAGGACAGAGATAAACCCAGATCCATTTTAACTTTATTCTCGTATGAGTTCAACCTTTTATTATTCTTTATTCTTTCTTTCTTTTATTATTTTGACTTTATTTTCATATTTTCTGATTTGTACGACTTTATTCCTGTATCATTTCGACTTTCTGCTGTTGGGCCTTTTTCCACATGATTTCTGGTGTTGTAGCTTTATTCTTGATTTATCATTTTATTCTTGTTTTATCATTTTACTTTCCGTTTTACCGCCTAGCCGTAACGTAAAGCAATGCAATGCGTGGCTGCAGGTGATGGAGCAGCGGCAGGCGGAGACGCAGGCGGCGCTGCAGGAAGAGTCTCGAGCCGCCAGTGAGCAAGGCAGCAGCAGCGTTGTCCACGGGGAGTCGGGCCGCCGCCCAGCCGGGACGCAGCGCGACGCCGCCGCCCCCTTCAGCCTCGCCCTGAGCTTCGAGGAGCTGAGCGGCGCCGGGCTGGAGGAGCCGCCGCGGCGCGGTGGCGACCCGCAGCGGACGGTCGGTGGACAGCAGACGGACGTTCGATTCCGTCCTGCTCTGTGTTTGATTCCTCTGCCTGTGGTTGATGTGAAACGGTAACATTGAGAAACGTCAAAATGTGACAGATTTCAGCCAGAGCGTCACCTGACACTCGCTTGGTGGTGGCAGCATCATGCTGTGGAGGCAGAATCACGCTCTGGTGCCACTTGATCGGAACCAGAGAATCGGCGGTGTCCAAACTGTGGCTCGGGGGCCATTTTTGGCACTTTTAAAAAAAAATTTTGATATTAAAAAATGACAGTTTAGATTATTAAACTTTAGATTTTTAACCAGGGTAAAATTATTGTTGCTATATCTTATTTTTCTAATACTTTTTCTGAATTTTGTCTCACATGACTAAAAGTTTGGACACCCCTGATGCAGTTAATTAATAACTACATCAATAAGACAAATTGTATAAAACTGTAAATGAACCAATAAACGACAGATTTAAATATTAAAAGACAAAAACATTTAAATATTTCATGCTAAGTTATTACTGGGAAAGCAAAGTAATATTTTTTGACCAAACCATATGCATGTGTCAGAATGGCCTAGTCAAATCCAACTGTAAAGAATCAATAAGACAAATTGTATAAAACTGTAAATGAACCAATAAAAGACAGATTTAAATATTAAAAGACAAAAACATTTAAATATTTCATGCTAAGTTTTTACTGGGAAAGCAAAGTAATATTTTTTGACCAAACCATATGCATGTGTCAGAATGGCCTAGTCAAATCCAACTGTAAAGAAATATGTGGTTTACAGCGAGAAACTCATCGCAGCAGGAGGAAACTGAAGTCGCGTTGACTTTGACAGAATTAAAAATACATACGCAGCAGCAGAAGGTGTCATGAGGCCCCGTTTGTTTTCACCCGGTTTGCAAAAATAGAATCGTCTCAGAGCAAATGTCTCTGCTGCTGGCTGAATGTCTCGGTTTGCTTTAAATGGAGTCTCGGGGGTTTTCTCCCTCCCCAGAGTCCGGTAGACTCGGTTCAAAACCGCAACATTCTCTACATTTTCAGCTCCTGTAGTTTTGCTTTCACACTGAAACGAGTCGACCTGTTCCCCTCCTGGCCTGTGGCGGCGCTGCACCAAGAACCACTGAGGGAAACGACACTAAAACCTCTGAAGACTCTGAGAGCAACTTCCTGCTACACAAAATGTAAACAAAAACAGAGAAGTAGGATTTTAGCAAAGACCACCAGTCATTTCTCCTGCTAGCGCTAGGCTAGCTTGTATTTACCCAGAATGCCCTTTGCTGTAGTCCACTTCCTGCTTTTGGAGCGGTTTCCAGTCTGCGTTGTGTTCACATATGCTTTCAGAGGCCCAGAGTTGGTTAGCGTTCACTCCTCCCCAAACGAACCGGACTTCCGGGCGAAACGGGCTGGAGTTGGGTTAAGGTTCAACTAAACATGTCCGCCTCTCCCAGCACACTAACCGGGGTTTTCCCTTCCCGCTGTCAGGCGACGAACCTCCGCACCTCCAGCGTGTCCAGCCTCAACTCCCAGGAATCGTCCAACGACATCTGCAGGCTGACGGACAAGCAGCAGGCGGAGTACCGGGACGCCTACCGGGAGTACGTGGCCCAGATGGCCCAGCTGGAGACGGCCGGCAGCGGGGCGGAGCGGCCCGTCCAGCCCCACCCCACCCACTTCCTCCAGGCCGCCGAGGACCGAGCGGTGGGTCGCTGCGACACTGTTGGTCCTGTTGGTTTACGCACCAAAATCTGAAACGTGCCGCACGCATTTGTGTTCTTCCCCGTCTTGCTCCAGGTCGGATACCTTCAGAAGTCACCCAGTTGATAAACGGGACGGAATATTTGTTGTAATTGTACAAAATTTGTGTACATTTCTCCAGATCAAAACAAATAAAACATTTGGAGCCTTTTGGCCTTAAGAAAATGTCTAGAGCCACAACATACAACAACAAAAACACAGCTTATGTTTGCATGCAGACTAGAAAAAACTCAGTAGCGAACAAACTTCTGCTAACAAGGGAGCTAATTTTTCATGGTTGAATTTAGCGCTTTAGCCTTGACTTGTATTAATTACAGTGCTGATAAAGCGCTTTAGCAACAGCTTCAGCTAAATATGTTAATATAGCACTTTAAGCTAGCTTTCGCTAACTACTATGTTGGTGTTTTTTGCATTTTTGCATTAGCTTTTGCTAAATATGTTTGTCTTGAGTTTTAGCATTAGTGAAACTCATGTTTACGCTTTAGTGTTAGCATAGCTAGCAAAATAGCTAGCAGTTCCCACCACTGGTAAGATTAATGAGATAAATTAAATTTGACGTTTTTTTTTGCTATTTGGGGTAAAAATATATCTAGAAAGATGAATTGATGTGAAAGGAAAGATAAAACCATGAATCTCTCACCTGGTATTCATTTCATTTTTGGTATAATTGAGTAATTAAAGTGATTTAAATGTCATTCCATATCTCCGTAATTAATTGTAATCAACCCTTCATCCTCAGGTCAAGGAGGGAACGGACCCAGACGGCCGCAAGCCCCTCAAGATGGCGTCCAAGAGCAGCGACGCCACGGACCTGGCGGCCTCCGGCGCCGACGCGCCGCTGCTGGACCCCATCAGCGAAGAGGACGAGAACCACAGCCTGACCTCCAGGACCTCCAGGAGAGCAGCTGGGTCGTACTACCACCGGCTCCCCACCGAGGACGAGGAGGCCGACGGCGCCACGCCGCTGCTCCACCCGCCGTCGCCGCGCCCGGACGCCCTGGAGAAGAAGGACTCGGGTCGGTCCGGCGCCGGCGGTTCGCCCCCCATGGAGCTGGAGGGCCTGGTGAGGCGGAGGGGCCTCCTGCAGGACGCGGCGGCGGCGGCCCGCATGTCCATCTGCTCCGACGCGCCGTCCGACGCCAGCCTGATGGCCAGCAGCCCGGACGAAGGCTGGCCCGCCGACCCGGTCAGCAACCTGAACCGCAGCGCCAGCACCGCCAGCACCGCCAGCACCGCCACCCTCAACAACAACTCCACCCCCGACGACCCCAACGCCAACGCCAACAACAGCCGCCAGCGGCAGCGGGACTTCCTGGACTCCAGCATCATCGTACACCCAGGAAGCACCGCCACCGCCGTCCATCAGAACCAGAACCTGAGCTCCATCAGCCTGGGAGACGAGCGGGAGAGCGTCCTCTGAGGCGGGGCGTCCTGAGGCGGGCGTCCTGAGGCGGGGCGTCCTGAGGCGGGCGTCCTGAGGCGGGGCGTCCTGAGGCGGGGCGTCCTGAGGCGGGGCGTCCTGAGGCGGGGCGTCCTGAGGCGGGGCGTCCTGAGCGTCCTGAGGCGGGGCGTCCTGAGGCGGGGCGTCCTGAGGCGGGGCGTCCTGAGGCGGGGCGTCCTGAGGCGGGGCGTCCTAGCGTCTGAGGCGGGGCGTCCTGAGGCGGGGCGTCCTGAGGCGGGGCGTCCTGAGGCGGGGCGTCCTGAGCGTCCTGAGCGGGCGTCCTGAGGCGGGCGTCCTGAGGCGGGGCGTCCTGAGGCGGGGCGTCCTGAGGCGGGGCGTCCTGAGGCGGGGCGTCCTGAGGCGGGGCGTCCTGAGCGTCCTGAGGCGGGGCGTCCTGAGGCGGGGCGTCCTGCGGCGGGGCGTCATGTTGATGTTGTGATGTTTTAGTGCAGGTGTCCATGGAACGAGTAGCTGATCCAAATAAAACCGCTAGCAGAACTCCTGACCTGATCTCAGTGGTCGTTTCCTCTCCTCTGTTTTTCCTTGAGGGAGTAAAAATGTTCTAGAAGTTTCTGATCGTTCAGTGTTGATGTCGTTTCTATAGCAACGGCTTTGCTGTTACATGTTGTGTTTCGTGAATCAATAAATATTAAATATTTCACCTGGTGACCCAGAAAGACGTCTGATCGTTATTACTGGGTTTCTGCTGTTTACACATCGAACGTGGATCAACTACGCAGTCTAGACCCAGAGAGACAAGGTTAGAACAGGGTGGTGTAGAACCAGGTGGTGTAGAACCAGGTGGTGTAGAACTAGATGGTATAGAACCAGGTGGTGTAGAACCAGGTGGTGTAGAACTAGATGGTGTAGAACCAGGTGGTGTAGAACTAGATGGTGTAGAACCAGGTGGTGTAGAACCAGGTGTGTGATAGATGTAGAACAGAGTGGTGTAGAACCAGTGGTGTAGAACAGGTGGTGTAGAACTAGATGGTGTAGAACCAGGTGGTGTAGAACCAGGTGGTGTAGAACAGGGTGGTGTAGAACCAGGTGGTGTAGAACAGGGTGGTGTAGAACCGGGTGGTGTAGAACCAGGTGGTGTAGAACAGGGTGGTGTAGAACCAGGTGGTGTAGAACAGGGTGGTGTAGAACCAGGTGGTGTAGAACTAGCTGGTTTAGAACTAGATGGTGTAGAACCAGGTGGTGTAGAACAGGGTGGTGTAGAACCGGTGGTGTAGAACCGGGTGGTGTAGAACCAGGTGGTGTAGAACCGGGTGGTGTAGAACCAGGTGGTGTAGAACTAGGTGGTTTAGAACTAGGTGGTGTAGAACTAGATGGTGTAGAACTAGGTGGTGTAGAACTAGATGGTGTAGAACAGGGTGGTTTAGAACTAGGTGGTGTAGAACTAGATGGTATAGAACCGGGTGGTTTAGAACTAGGTGGTGTAGAACTAGATGGTATAGAACCGGGTGGTTTAGAACTAGGTGGTGTAGAACTAGATGGTGTGGAACTAGGTGGTGTAGAACCGGGTGGTTTAGAACTAGGTGGTGTAGAACCGGGTGGTTAGAACCCGGTGGTGTAGAACCGGTGTGTGTAGAATCTAGTGGTGTAGAACCGGTGGTGTAGAATCTAGTGGTGTAGAACCGGTGGTGTAGAATCTAGTGGTGTAGAACCAGGTGGTGTAGAACCGGTGGTGTAGAATCTAGTGGTGTAGAACCGGTGGTGTAGAACCGGTGTGTAGAATCGGTGGTGTAGAACCGGTGGTGTAGAACTATGGGTAGAACCGGTGGTGTAGAATCTAGTGGTGTAGAACCGGTGGTGTAGAACGTGGTGGTGTAGAACCGGTGGTGTAGAACCGGTGGTGTAGAATGATGGTGTAGAACCGGTGGTGTAGAACCAGGTGGTTTGAACAGGGGGTGTAGAACAGATGGTGTAGAACCGTGGTAGAACTAGGTGTAGAACCGTGGTGTAGAACTAGTGGTGTAGAATCAGGTGTTAGAACCGGTGGTGTAGAATACGTGGTGTAGAACGTGGTGTAGAACCGGTGGTGTAGAACCGGTGGTGTAGAACCGGTGGTTAGAACCAGGTGGTGTAGAACTATGGTGTAGAACGGTGGTGTAGAATCTAGTGGTGTAGAACCAGGTGGTGTAGAATCTAGTGGTGTAGAACCGGTGGTGTAGAACCGGTGGTGTAGAATCTTAGTGGTGTAGAACCGGTGGTGTAGAACCGGTGGTGTAGATCGGTGGTGTAGAACCAGGTCGTGTAGAACTGGTGGTGTAGAACCGGTGGTGTAGAACCGGTGGTGTCCATCCATCTCCTGGTTTTAGTCAGAACAGCAGCAGCAGCGTCTGGATCAGCTGCAGCTGGACATTGTTTGTTTGGTCAGATAAACATGGAGGAACTTTGTCCTCTAATCTTGTTTTTCAGGTGATTGAAGCTCGACTGTAACTGACTTCATGAGAATCTCAGTAACTAAAGTCACACCAGGAGTTTTGATTGATCCTTTATTGGTTGTTTTAATTAACCCGGTTATTGGTATTCAGTCAATACTTTAGTTTTCTCCTTCCTGTCTCTGTTTTCAGCAGCTTTCATGTTAATTTTCTGGTATAAAACTCTTAAAACGCGCTGAAAACAACAATATTTATCAATCAAAGTGACACTTTAACATGAAATGTTCAGGAACCTTTAGTTTGGAACTCGATGCATCACGTTCATGGCTGAAGATATTCTTTTGTCCGACAGATGGCGCCCTAACCACACAAACCCGCTGCTGCGCAGACCAACAAACTCAGAGCTGAGAGTTGGACGTTTATGAAGGGACGCGGTTCGGTTCGGTACCGGTTCCCACACCGACTCGGTGGTTCGGTTCACATGGAACTGAACTGGTTCTCAGAACATCTTTTGACACAAAAACTGACTGGAACCTTCAAACTTCAACCCATTTGGACAAACCGAACCTAAACGGTTCGTTTGGGGATTTTTACAGGATCGATTTCTGTAAATGAGACTCATTTAGTTTCACATAACCTTCACTTTGTTTTGAGAAATATCTACTGTAGTTGTAAATAAATTACATTTATCACCATTTTCTGAGTTTATGCCAAAGAAAAAAATTATGATTTTTTGCCTAAAACAGCGTCAGAACATCGTTTACTGTGGAAAATTATGCGTTGTTTCCAAAATAATTTGCATAATTAATTGAATAAACTCAACTATTGTGAACAAACTGAATAGACTCAAAAAATACATCTTACAAAATATTCCTGTCACTTTGTGGGAAAATCAAAGCAGATCCTGTTTTAATCTTTCCCTTTAATTTCATTCTTGGATCAATTAATTAATTTAACCTGCATTTGTCATTACAACCATATTTAAAACATCCTCTGGTTCTTTCTCATTTTTACCAGTTGCAGACAAATTAAGTGTTTTCAATTTACAACAAAAAACTACATTCTCAGTCGGCTTTAGGTCTGGACTTTGACTAGGCCATTTCTGTCAGTCTCAGGTTAGAATGTAACCAGTTTCCTTCCAGCTTCATGAATTTTCCTCCGCTTCCCACAGCATCATGCTGCCACCACCCTGTTTCCCATGGTGCCTTTTGGTCTCCCAACAAACTCCGGAGGTACGGCAACCTTTGGAAGAGTCAGCCCGGAACGCGCATGCGCTCCGGTTTCCAGCCGATATCTGATCATTTCCAGTCAGATCGATTAAAAATCGGTTTCATCTGGCTTGAGATTTGGCCGCAGCTCAACTGGCTCAGACTCAAACCTC
>CM065374.1:2245000-2287500 GCA_033032245.1 Poecilia picta
CCAGCGGAACCAGCGGAGGGCGCTTCAGCAATTTGGAAAACCAAGCGCTTACCTGGTTCTGATCGGGAAAATTAACGATGGAGGAGAAGAGCTGGAGGTTTGGGCAGCTTGGAGTTAGAAACCCAACATCATCACCACCAACATGATACAAAATAAAAGAACAAAACGACCAAGCAACACCTTCAGGTCTGATTCACTCATTTCAGGCCTGAATCCTGGAGATTCAGCTGAAAATCAACTGAAAACGTCCCAAAATGAGGCTGAAAGTCTGAATGTTAAACTTTCTGAAACGCCTCAACCATCAGGACCTTCAGCTTGGTTTGATGTTTTCATCCTGCAGGTGCCCTTTGACCCCCCGGGGGCCCCTAACCGCCCCCAGGGCAGGTGAAGGCTAATTAGTTCAATTAGACCCGAATGGATCCAAATCAGCAGATTAGAATGTTTTATTTAATTCAGAATAAGGGAAAAGAGGGAGAGTTGGACATGTTAAATTTGTCACGTTCTTACGCAGCTTTGCGCATTTTCCAAGCGGACAGGTGGATTTGCTCAAGAGCACATCGGCAACGCTGGGCGAACCAGCAACCAGCAGCACCTTCTCTCTCTCTCTCTCGTCTCTCTCTCATTTTCTCTCTCTCTCACATTTTCTCTCTCTATCATTCTCTCTCTCTCATTTTCTCTCTCTATCATTCTCTCTCTCTCAATTTCTCTCTCCTCATTTTCTCTCTCTCTCATTCTCTCTCTCATTTTCTCTCTCTCTCTCATTCTCTCTCTCTCTCATTCTCTCTCTCATTCTCTCTCTCTCATTCTATCTCTCTCTCACATTTTCTCTCTCTCATTTTCTCTCTCTATCATTCTCTCTCTCTCATTTTCTCTCTCTCTCTCATTCTCTCTCTCTCTCATTCTCTCTCTCTCTCATTCTCTCTCTCATTCTCTCTCTCTCATTCTATCTCTCTCTCTCATTTTCTCTCTCTATCATTCTCTCTCTCTCAATTTCTCTCTCTCTCATTTTCTCTCTCTCTCATTCTCTCTCTCATTTTCTCTCTCTCTCTCATTCTCTCTCTCTCCTCAATTTCTCTCTCTCTCATTTTCTCTCTCTCTCATTCTCTCTCTCATTTTCTCTCTCTCTCTCATTCTCTCTCTCTCTCATTCTCTCTCTCATTCTCTCTCTCTCATTCTATCTCTCTCTCACATTTTCTCTCTCATTTCTCTCTACATTTCTCTCTCTCATTCTTCTCTCACTCTCTCTCATTCTCTCTCTCTCTCATCTCTCTCTCTCTCTCTCTCTCATTTCTCTCTCTCTCATTTTATCTCTCTCTCTCATTTCTCTCTCTCTCATCTTCTCTCTCTCTCATTTTCTCTCTCTCATTTTCATTTCTCTCTCTCTCAATTTCTCTCTCTCTCATTTTCTCTCTCTCTCATTCTCTCTCTCATTTTCTCTCTCTCTCTCATCTCCTCTCTCTCCATTTCTCTCTCTCATTTCTCTCTCTCATTCTCTCTCTCATTCTATCTCTCTCTCACATTTTCTCTCTCCATTTCTCTCTCCATTTTTCTCTCTCTCTCATTCTCTCTCTATTCTCTCTCTCTCATTTCTCTCTCATTCTCTCTCTCATTTTCTCTCTCTCTCATTTTCTCTCTCTCTCTCATTTTCTCTCTCTCTCTCTCATTTTTCTCTCTCATTCTCTCTCTCTCATTTCTCTCTCTCTCATTTCTCTCATCTCTCTCTCTCTCTCATCCTCTCTCTCTCTCTCTCTCTCTCTCCTCTCTCTCTCACTCTCTCTCTCAGACGCTCAGGCGCCGTGACGTCATCCCGTCACGCCCTCATGGCGCCGCTCAGGCGGTTTCAATGGAGATGGCGGGGAGAGCCTCAGCTAATCCCCCCAGAACCAGAACCAGAACCAGAAACAGAACTGGAACCGGAACCAGAAACAGAACCGGAACCGGAACCAGAACCAGAACCAGCACCAGCACCAGAACCAGAACCAGAAACGGAACCGGAACTGGAACCGGAACCAGAACCAGAACCAGCACCGGAACCAGAACCGGCACCGGAACCGGAACCAGAACCGGCACCGGAACCGGAACCGGAACCAGAACCAGAACCAGCACCAGAACCAGAAACAGAACCTGAACCAGAACCAGAACCGGCACCAGCACCGGAACAGAACCGCAACCGGAACCAGAACCAGAACCGGAACCGGAACCAGAACCAGAAACGGAACCAGAACCAGAACCGGAACCGGAACCAGAACCGGCACCGGAACTGGAACCAGAACCAGAACCGGAACCAGCACCAGAACCAGAACCAGAACCGGAACCAAAACCGGAACCAGAACCAGAACCAGAACACCAGCACCGGAACCCGAACCGGAACCAGAACCAGAACCGGAACCGGAACCGGAACCAGAACCGGAACCAAAACCGGAACCAGAACCAGAACCAGCACCGGAACCCGAACCGGAACCGGAACCAGAACCGGAACCGGAACCAGAACCAGAACCAGAAACGGAACCGGAACCAGAAACGGAACCGGAACCAACACCAGAACCAGAACCAGAAACGGAACTGGAACCAGAACCAGAACCAGAACCGGAACCGGAACCAGAACCAGCACCAGAACCCGAACCGGAACCAGTACCAGAACCGGAACCGGAACCAGAACCGGAACCAGAAACGGAACCGGAACCAGAAACAGAACCGGAACCAGAACCGGAACCGGAACCAACACCAGAACCAGAACCAGAAACGGAACTGGAACCAGAACCAGAAACGGAACCAGAACCAGAACCGGAACCAGAACCAGAACCAGAAACGGAACCAGAACCGGAACCGGAACCAGAACCAGAACCGGAACCGGAACCAGAACCAGAAACGGAACCAGAACCAGAACCGGAACCGGAACCAGAACCGGCACCGGAACTGGAACCAGAACCAGAACCGGAACCAGCACCAGAACCAGAACCAGAACCGGAACCAAAACCGGAACCAGAACCAGAACCAGAACCAGCACCGGAACCCGAACCGCAACCGGAACCAGAACCAGAACCGGCACCAGCACCGGAACCAGAACCGCAACCGGAACCAGAACCAGAACCGGAACCGGAACCAGAACCAGAAACGGAACCAGAACCAGAACCGGAACCGGAACCAGAACCGGCACCGGAACTGGAACCAGAACCAGAACCGGAACCAGCACCAGAACCAGAACCAGAACCGGAACCAAAACCGGAACCAGAACCAGAACCAGCACCGGAACCCGAACCGGAACCAGAACCAGAACCGGAACCGGAACCGGAACCAGAACCGGAACCAAAACCGGAACCAGAACCAGAACCAGCACCGGAACCCGAACCGGAACCGGAACCAGAACCGGAACCAAAACCGGAACCAGAACCAGAACCAGCACCGGAACCCGAACCGGAACCGGAACCAGAACCGGAACCGGAACCGGAACCAGAACCAGAACCAGAAACGGAACCGGAACCAGAAACGGAACCGGAACCAACACCAGAACCAGAACCAGAAACGGAACTGGAACCAGAACCAGAACCGGAACCGGAACCAGAACCAGCACCAGAACCCGAACCGGAACCAGTACCAGAACCGGAACCGGAACCAGAACCGGAACCGGAACCGGAACCGGAACCAGAACCAGAACCAGAAACGGAACCGGAACCAGAAACAGAACCGGAACCAGAACCGGAACCGGAACCAACACCAGAACCAGAACCAGAAACGGAACTGGAACCAGAACCAGAAACGGAACCAGAACCAGAACCAGAACCGGAACCAGAACCAGAACCAGAACCAGAAACGGAACCAGAACCGGAACCGGAACCAGAACCAGAACCAGAACCAGAACCAGAACCAGAACCAGCACCAGAACCAGAACCAGAACCAGAACCAGAACCAGCACCGGAACCCGAACCGGAACCGGAACCAGAACCAGCACCGGGCCCGCGGTGCGTTCAGGGTCCGCCTGAACACGAACCCAGAGGCGCTGCTAGAAAACCAAGGGGGGGGGGGCGAAATTTGGGTTTATGATTTAAAATACATGAATATTCTGAATAAAATTTTAGCTTGGCTGCTTTTCAACTCCATGTTTGTGTGTTTGTGATTTATATCATTTTAAATATTAAATAAAAATAAACAAAATGTCCGCAGGCGCTATAAACAAATTAAATACACAAACAAATGTTACGAATTACAATTTAATGTTATATAATGCAATAATTGCTCCACACCTGACTTACTGTATTGAAGTCTGGGGGAAAGCATGTAAAACAATTACAAATCCCATTTATATTTTACAGAAACGAGCAATAAGATGTATCACCAGAAAACATTACAGTCACCCATCAAATGCTTTATTTTGTCAGTTGAAATTATTGAAATTTTATGAGTTGGTTGATTACAATATTTTGCAGGTTATGTATAAAGCTCATAAAAGTTTATTACCTCTTAATATGTAATTATACTTCGTTAAGAGAGTAAGTAATTACAATCTTAAGGGTATAGAGATGTTTGTAAAGCCTAAGATTCGAACAAATTTGAAGGACCGATGTACTTCGGTACAAGGTATAAGATTGTGGAATAATCTGGAAAGTGAATATAAAAATGCTGGCTCGATAGATATATTTAAGAGAATGATAAAAGTTAAGTTGTTGAAGACATACAATTGTATAATGTGCAATCATAAGAATTGCTGTACAAGAAGGAGTTGATGTTTTTTTTTTTGTTTTTTTTTTATTTTTTATTTGAAAACTACATTGTTTGAATTTGTTTATTTTGGAAAAAAGGGGCAGATATTAATAAGAATTTTCTTCTTCTTTCTGCTACCTTTCATTTTATTTGTGTTTTGTATATTCTTTTTTTTGTATAGCATTTGTTTTGTTTTTAAATGAAATGAATACAATTCTATTCTATTCTATTCTATTCTATTCAATAAATACACAAACAAATGTTACGAATTACAATTTAATGTTTTGACCCTGGTGTAAATAAACATCAAGGCCGCTGTGGGTAATGAATGACCTCTGACCCTGAGGCAGCGCCACCAACTCCGATTAACTATATAAGTAAAATAAAAATCAATCTATCCAACAATAAGTAAATAAATGCATTAAAATTACTTACAAAATATTTAACAAATGAATACCTTCCAATAGCTACACATTAACATACGAAATTAATTAAAAAGTAATTAAAACCCTGATTTTAACAATACTAGGCCAAACAAATAATTACACTGAATGAATGAATATCAGTCATGTTTTTGCTTCTTTGACTGTATTTATGCCAAACTTTAGAGTCTGCTAAAGTTTATTCCGGCATAAATAATAAACGAAGCTAAACTTTCCCCAAAGTTTGTTTTTAGTTTTCTTCCTCGGATATTCAACCAGAACGCAGAGGCTTGAACCAGTACGCATGCGCAGAGCAGACCCACTGGAGCTCCTCCCACGGTCCGCAGAACCGGAACCTCGGGCCGGTCGCCCCCCGGGGGGCGGGGCTTGAGATTAAACACCCCCCCAACAGAGAAGGTCCTCGCTGCAGCAAACAGGAAGGGGCGGGACTTTTGCTGAATTAAATTTCTTAGGTATATATTGCAAATGGTATTTTTTATTATAGTTGATCATGTTGTTTTTCATGTCTCTATTTCTTTTCTTCCTCCTATAATTGATGGAGATATAGACATTATTCATAATGTATAAAAGTATTGTAATTTAATTAGGTCTACATCCTTAAAAAGTGAAAAAAATATGGTGTTTTATGAGATAATTTATCTTTAACGGTGCCAGTAATGCCAAAATTAATAAAGACTTTGTGGTTTTCTGATTTAGTAACGTGATTATATTAGTTGTGTTACCACCGCCAGGCCACTAGAGGCAGCAATGAACCCCGAAAAGATGCGACTAAGGAGCAGATTTAGAAGAACACCGAAAACTACACAATGTGTTAATAACTGTGAGCTGCGCTTAAGTAAATAAAAGATTGAAGTTCAAATACATGCTGAGAGTGAAACTCTTTCCTAAAGGTGAATATATATCACATATTTAAAAGAAAATAAAAACGGGAGACGGCGGATAATACAGGAAATAGCGCCACCTTCACTTCCGGAATGCAATGGTCCCATTTCCATATAAGGTCTGAGGCTGAAGTGGTCCGTCCCGCCACTTCCTGTTTGCTGCAGCGAGGTTCTTCTCCCCTGAGGTTCAGCTTCATGCCGCCATTAGCTTCCAGAAAATGACTTGTTTTTGTAGCGCTTAGCATTAGCTTCCATGAAATACTGGGTAGGTTTAGCGCTTAGCATTAGCTTCCATGAAATACTGGGTAGGTTTAGCGCTTAGCATTAGCTTCCATGAAATACTGGGTAGGTTTAGCGCTTAGCATTAGCTTCCATGAAATACTGGGTAGGTTTAGCGCTTAGCATTAGCTTCCATGAAATACTGGGTAGGTTTAGCGCTTAGCATTAGCTTCCATGAAATACTGGGTAGGTTTAGCGCTTAGCATTAGCTTCCATGAAATACTGGGTAGGTTTAGCGCTTAGCATTAGCTTCCATGAAATACTGGGTAGGTTTAGCGCTTAGCATTAGCTTCCATGAAATACTGGGTAGGTTTAGCGCTTAGCATTAGCTTCCATGAAATACTGGGTAGGTTTAGCGCTTAGCATTAGCTTCCATGAAATACTGGGTAGGTTTAGCGCTTAGCATTAGCTTCCATGAAATACTGGGTAGGTTTAGCGCTTAGCATTAGCTTCCATGAAATACTGGGTAGGTTTAGCGCTTAGCGTTAGCTTCCATGAAATACTGGGTAGGTTTAGCGCTTAGCGTTAGCTTCCATGAAATACTGGGTAGGTTTAGCGCTTAGCGTTAGCTTCCATGAAATACTGGGTAGGTTTAGCGCTTAGCATTAGCTTCCATGAAATACTGGGTAGGTTTAGCGCTTAGCATTAGCTTCCATGAAATACTGGGTAGGTTTAGCGCTTAGCATTAGCTTCCATGAAATACTGGGTAGGTTTAGCGCTTAGCATTAGCTTCCATGAAATACTGGGTAGGTTTAGCGCTTAGCGTTAGCTTCCATGAAATACTGGGTAGGTTTAGCGCTTAGCATTAGCTTCCATGAATACTGGTAGGTTTTTAGCGCTTAGCATTAGCTTCCATGAAATACTGGGTAGTTTAGCTTAGCTTAGCATTCCATGAATATACTGGGAGGTTTACGCTTAAGTAAGCTTCCATGAAAACTGGGTAGGTTAGCGTTAGCGTTAGCTTCATGAATACTGGGTAGGTTTAGCGCTTAGCATTAGTTCCATGAAATATGGTAGTTTAGCGTTAGCGTTAGCTTCCATGAATATGGTGTTTAGCGCTTGCATAGCTTCCATAAATGCATAGCTTTTATATTTAGCAGTTTGACATTAGCTTCCATCTTCATTTATTGAATTATTGTTTAATTGCATCTTAATACTTTCTTACAATAAATAATAATAATAATAAATGTTGAATAAAATTGTAGATTTTTTTGATTTAAGAATATCAATTAAAATAATCATTTTACAGCCCTATAATTTTTGTTTGAATTTGAAAGCTGTGATTCCTCAGATTCTCTTCAATTGAATTAAAATCTCAGACCTTTCAGTTTCCTGACAGGTTTTATGTATAATAGATGCTTCTTCTAATAGTCATGAGAAATTCCTAAATTTCTCTTTACCAGAGTTCACTCAGATCTGTTGGCGTGCAACATCCTCCAGTTGCAACCTGCAGAAGTTGGCTGCAGTGTAACTTTTGAGCAATATTGTCCTGTTGGCACACAATCAGACGCCAGCATTGCTGCGTCGCCCACCTTCACTGCGGCACAGCTGTCACTGCAGCGACAGTCGTGGCCCCGAATCAGATGCTGGTTTTTCAAAAGAGTGGACTGTGTGGTTTCTACTGAACACTTAGTCTGTGCAGCAGCAGCAGAATTTCTTATCTGGCTTTGCACGAACGCTGCGGCTCTGCTGGCGAGGAAATTCACCGGCTGGTTAACAATTTTACAGCGAGAAGCTTTAGTTTATTTGGGGCGAAAGTTGGGATTTGTTTGTTGTCTTCTGAAAATGATTTAAAAATACTGTGTGTAAAAGATCTGCCACCTCTGATTTACTGGCTTTAATTAAAGCTAATAGAGCAAAGCTAATTTTTAGCTTAGCGTTTTAGCATTAACCTTAAAATATTCAGATACAACTAATTAGCGTGTTGGTGTAGCACTTTAGCTTTCACCATGTTGGGATTGTGCTTCAGTGTGAGCAGAGCTGGTATTTCAGTGATTCTTGAGAACAGGGACAAAACAGGTCCTATGGATAAAGCACAAAGTTTGATTAAAATATACACAAAACATATTTTTTTTAAATATCTGACTAAACTAACCTGGTCATGTGACACAACAATGTATATTTTCCAGGTATTTGCTGAATATTTTTTATTTTAAACATTGTAGTCGGTGGATGATGTAAAAGCCTTTGTCCAGGAGCAGAACTCAATACATTATAATAGTTTAAAACAATTTAAAAAATACTAAAATTATGTATTATGACAATTAAGTATAAGTAGTCATATGAATAATTATAAAGGTATCAATAAATTGAATTAAAAATCATTTTTATATATTTTCCAACTCCATTGAAATTTGTCCCTAGTTTTTGTCAACAGAAATGAAAAGAATGTAAAAAAAATCAGGCATTATTGGGGGCAGCAGAACTTCTGAGGACCCCATGACCACTTCCTGTTTCTTCCTTTGCTAAGGTTAGCTCTGGTTAGCTTAAGGCAAGTTAGCGCTGGTTAGCTTAAGGCTAGTTAGCTCTGTTAGCTTAAGGCTAGTTAGCTCTGGTTAGCTTAAGGCTAGTTAGCTCTGGTTAGCTTAAGGCTAGTTAGCGCTGGTTAGCTTATGTTATTCTTTAGTTTTTTCTTCTTTTTATTCCTAAGTTTTTTGTCACAACCATAATGTGTCGACACCATAACTGACATTTTACAAAACTTTGATGAAATTTTGTGAAATAAAAGTTTAATTTTGGTAAATTATAAAGATTTCATGGACCTGATGAGCTACAATATGGCCGCCTTCAGATTAACATCATATAAATTGAGGTAGTTTGGCTTTTTGTCAACTCCATCAGTTTTTGTGACTCTTTCAGTGAAATTGTTGTCAAATCTCACATAAATGTGCAATTAATTCATTTTAATGTATTTTACATAAATTGCATTACTTCACATATATCAAGTTTTTCATTTTACTCTCTAATTTGTCACCTTCAGTTTTGTGTCAACTCCATCATGCAGTGTCAACTCCGTCAGATGGACTTTTTGTTGTTTTTTGTTTTAAATAATATTTATTTTGTTTCTTGAGAAGCTTTTGTCTGTAAAATGAGTAAAATATCACTAATAGGGTCATTAAAAATTATTTTTTATTTATTTTTGTCAGATGGTGATGACAACGATCTGGGTCAAGTTGATTAAAAATGTAATTTTAAAAAAAAAATGTTGCTACTGTAACATTTTGCTGCTGTAGCTCAGCATATTTACATTTCCAAAACATTATTTGACATATTTGTATACATAAATTTGAGAAATAACAAAATAAAATTATGGGAAAATTAAAACCCATTTTGTCCCTATTCTCAAGAATCACTGATTTATGACTAGCGGTGTAGCTTTAGCGTAGCTAAAGTTTCAGTTAGCACTGCTCCTCACTAGTTCCTGAACATTTCACCCAATTTCCTTTCATTTGAGGGAGAGAAATCCGGACAAACTACCGTCAACATCTCCTCAAATCATTGAAAATTAAACTCAGTGTGAAGCTGCAGCAGGAAAAAATGTCCAAATCTTCAATAATTCACGTTTTGTGGTTAAAATTCACTGAAGTCGTTTGATGAATCTTCATTTCTCCCATGAAGACCAACAATGACTCCGGTGCCTCATTAAAGGCAACATGAGAAGAACATTCATGCATTCAGCAGAGAGGCTGTGGTTGTTTCATTCCCAACGCGCCGTCTGGCAGGTTCCTCTATTCCAGGGGGAATCGAGACCTGAAACCAGGTTCTGATACCGCTCAGCCCACAGACGTCTTGGACTCTGTGGTGAAACTGTCCAACAGTCGCTCTGCTGGTGTTTGATTTCAGGGAATGTCTCTCATCAGTCACGGTTTTCTTTAAACATGTTTAAATCGGTCTCACCAAACGAAAAATGAGAAAAATATGCAGGTTCTGGTTCTTTTTGTGTCAATTTGGACCGGAGTCTGTGTGTTTTCATTAGAAACCATGTTTGCTACATGGAGACAAGTTATATTTAAAAGATTCTTTAGTTCCTATCAAAAGGGAATGTTACAGGTCTAACCCTAGAAGCAAACTAATAATTTAGTTGCACTAATGCTAAAGGGCAGTGCTAACAGGGTATATAGCAGAAGCTAACATTGACATGATATTTAGTGGAAGCTAATGCTAAAGGGCAGTGCTAACAGGGTATATAGCAGAAGCTAACATTGACATGATATTTAGTGGAAGCTAATGCTAAAGGGCAATGCTAACAGGATATATAGCAGAAGCTAACATTGACATGATATTTAGTGGAAGCTAATGCTAAAGTGTTAACTTCAAATTATATCTACTCTTTAAAGAAGAACCAATTAAATTTGAACATCATTTGCATATCCTGGAATCCCCTTCAATATTGTGATAATGTTAAATCTATAAATTTGTATTTTACATGTTTCTTATTTGAAATAAGATTATGGAGGGAGAAAAGAGAGAAAGAGAGAGAGAGAGGAGAGGAAACAGAAATGCTGTATAAACAAACTTCAAAATAAGAGCGTGAATAAAGATGTCTCACTACTTAAAGAATTATCAATAGTAATTAACCAAAATTTCAACACAGACGTCAAAATTTAATCAAGTGAAAGTTTACAGTTAAGTAAATTAGCACTTTAGAAATTATCTGTGAAAATCAAATTAGGGGAAGCTAGTTAGCAAAAGTGCTAAAGCGCTAAGCTAAAAATGAGCTCTGCTGTTAGCATATCCCGACCTTTTCCTGGGCTGTTATCTTAGGAACATTAATGGACTGATTTATGATTTGTCTTTAAGTCATATAAATGTTATTTAAGTGAACATTCATAACTTCTCCCTCCGTTTCCTTCCTTCAGACGCACTGAAACAAAATCCCACTTCCTTCTAACCCCAGTCTTCTTGCTCTTACTCAATCTTTCTCTATTTATAAAACACAAAGGGAAGAGAGAGTTAATGTAGAAAAGACGGGGGTTTGTGTGAAAATGGGGAAGAGGCCGAGTGGCGGCTGATTCACCGTGCCGCTGTTAGCATCGCGTCTGCTAGCATCTCATGTTGGAAGTCTCCTCCAGCATCTTCTGTTGCTTTCATTAACTTTTATGTGAACTTTCTGATGTTTTCTCTTCCATTTTTCTGTCATTTTACATCTGAAATGTCTTTAAATCGCACAAAAGGAAACCAGAAAATTCGTTTTTAATACCACAAGCACTTTCCTAAATGCTAAATCAACAGAAAAACAATGCAGTCTGCTCCCTTCCAAGCCGACAGCTTAACAACATCACTGCCAAGATGCTTTTCACTGTCTTTCAAGCGTTACTTATTGTACAGAGGAAGTGTGAAAGTCGAGATTCGCACAATCAAAGCGAGTCCCTGGACATCCCATTTGCTGCGTGGCATGCAGACGTGCTGGGGTCAAAGGTCAAAACAGCCTGGAGAGAGCCGCAGAAACAAGCCAAGTTGTTTGGAGAGGACGGAAATCCAAAAAAATAAATGTCCTTATCACTGACTCCCTCCAGATCGGTTAGCAAATACATAATTCAGGTTTTATCTCAGAATATTATTTATTATTAATCCAAATTATGCCAGATTTTAAGATAGCACTGTCTGTTTTACTTATATTTGAACTTAAATGCAGACAAACTGGATAGAAAGTCTCTGTAAACACTTCGAGCTCTGACTCAAATTTAGGTCTGGACTTTGACTAGGCCATTTTAACACTGCTTTTTGTATTTGTCTGGAGGGTTAGTAAGCTAAACATATAGGTTGAACTAAATATTTAGCTTGGAGCTAAATGTTTAGCCTTAATCTTAGCTAAATGTTTAGCTCCAGACTAAATATTTAGGTTGGAAGTTGATATTCTGGTAAGCTAAATATTTAGCTTGGAGCTAAATGTTTGCCTTCAAACTAAATGTTTAGCTATTGAGCTAAATATTTAGTGTGGAGTTGAATATTTAACTAATGATCTAAATGCTCAAACTAATTATTTAGGTTGAAACTTAGTGTTTATCCAGTTAACTAAATGTTTAGCTATTGAGCTAAATGTTTAGTGTGGAGTTAAATATTTAGCTAGCGATCTAAACGTTCAAACTAAATATTTAGTTTGGTGCTAAATGTTTGCCTTCAAACTAAATGTTTAGCTATTGAGCTAAATGTTTAGCTCAGTAGCTAAACATTTAGGTTGAAACTTAATGTTTCAAGTTAATGTTTATCCAGTAAACTAAATGTTTAGCTATTGAGCTAAATGTTTAGTGTGGAGTTAAATATTTAGCTAGTGATCTAAACATTCAAACTAAATATTTAGCTTGGAGCTAAATGTTTGCCTTCAAACTAAATGTTTAGCTATTGAGCTAAACATTTAGTTTGAAGTTGAATATTTAGCTAATGATCTAAATGTTCAAACTAAATATTTAGTTTGAAACTTAATGTTTATCCAGGTAACTAAATGTTTAGCTTCAGCCTAAATGTTTAGCTAGTAAATGTAAATTGAAATGGCATGCTCAGTGTTAGCTGCAGTTTTTATTTAGTTTATGCACTAAATATTCTGAATATGTAAATATTTAGTTTGAAACTGACATGTATAAATGTTTAACCTCCATTCTTCTCCCTTACGATCAGCTAATAACCCAAATTATTGGCGTTAGTTTCTGACCGTGTGGCTCCATTAGCAGAAGAGACGCTTCAGTTTCCGTCTGATGGACAGAAACTAGTTTCCTTCAGCTGCTGCTGCATCTCTGCAATGTAATTACATGAAATGTCTTTAAACCTGCTGCTGTGTTTCATTTTGCCACCAGCCTCTCGTTATGATAAGCTCCAGCACAGCGAGTCTCAGCCAACAGGTTAATGCGGCCGTTTGCTTTAATATCAGCAGAATGAATCAACCTTTAAAGGCTGTTAGTGTTATTAAAATGGGCCCGCGGGACGCGCTGTGTGTTTCCTGCTGCAGTTCGGTCCAGATTATTGGGACTTATTGAAGTAACAAGCTAATGGAATTAAGGTGCTGGATTTCATGCGCCGCTGCCAAGATTCAGCATTAAAAGGATGTGGGCTGAATAAATAGTGCTTTAAGTAGATGAGATTCCGACACCAGAGAGTTTGGCCTGTCAGAGCGGCATTGTTTACCCGAGACACGGAGTCAGGCTGGATTTCAGCTTCTTCTGGCTGGATTACGCACAACGCACAGGAGCAGGAAGAGAGGAACGACGCACAGGAGCAGGAAAACAGGAACGACGCACAGGAGCAGGAAAACAGGAACGACGCACAGGAGCAGGAAAACAGGAACGACGCACAGGAGCAGGAAGAGAGGAACGACGGACAGGAGCAGGAAAACAGGAACGACGCACAGGAGCAGGAAAACAGGAACGACGCACAGGAGCAGGAAGAGAGGAATGACGCACAGGAGCAGGAAGACAGGAACGACGCACAGGAGCAGGAAAACAGGAACGACGCACAGGAGCAGGAAAACAGGAACGACGCACAGGAACAGGAAGAGAGGAACGACGCACAGGAGCAGGAAGACAGGAACGACGCACAGGAGCAGGAAAACAGGAACGACGCACAGGAGCAGGAAGAGAGGAATGACACACAGGAGCAGGAAGACAGGAACGACGCACAGGAGCAGGAAAACAGGAACGACGCACAGGAGCAGGAAAACAGGAACGACGCACAGGAACAGGAAGAGAGGAACGACGCACAGGAGCAGGAAGACAGGAACGACGCACAGGAGCAGGAAAACAGGAACGACGCACAGGAGCAGGAAGAGAGGAACGACGCACAGGAGCAGGAAAACAGGAACGACGGACAGGAGCAGGAAAACAGGAACGACGCACAGGAGCAGGAAAACAGGAACGACGGACAGGAGCAGGAAAACAGGAACGACGCACAGGAGCAGGAAAACAGGAACGACGCACAAGAGCAGGAAGAGAGGAACGACGCGAAGGAGCAGGAAAACAGGAACGACGCACAGGAGCAGGAAAACAGGAACGACGCACAGGAGCAGGAAAACAGGAACGACGCACAGGAGCAGGAAGAGAGGAACGACGCACAGGAGCAGGAAGACAGGAACGACGCACAGGAGCAGGAAAACAGGAACGACGCACAAGAGCAGGAAAACAGGAACGACGCACAGGAGCAAGAAAAGAGGAACGACGCACAAGAGCAGGAAGAGAGGAACGACGCGAAGGAGCAGGAAAACAGGAACGACGCACAGGAGCAGGAAGAGAGGAACGACGCACAGGATCAGGAAGAGAGGAACGACGCACAGGAGCAGGAAGACAGGAACGACGCACAGGAGCAGGAAAACAGGAACGACGCACAGGAGCAGGAAGACAGGAACGACGCACAGGAGCAAGAAAAGAGGAACGACGCACAGGAGCAGGAAGACAGGAACGACGCACAGGAGCAGGAAAACAGGAACGACGCACAAGAGCAGGAAAACAGGAACGACGCACAGGAGCAAGAAAAGAGGAACGACACACAGGAGCAGGAAAATAGGAACGACGCACAGGAGCAGGAAAACAGGAACGACGCACAGGAGCAGGAAGAGAGGAACGACGCACAGGAGCAGGAAGAGAGGAACGACGCACAGGAGCAGGAAGAGAGGAACGACGCACAGGAGCAGGAAGACAGGAACGACGCACAGGAGCAGGAAAACAGGAACGACACACAAGAGCAGGAAAACAGGAACGACGCACAGGAGCAAGAAAAGAGGAACGACACACAGGAGCAGGAGAAGAGGAACGACGCACAGGAGCAGGAAAACAGGAACGACGCACAGGAGCAGAGAAGAGAGGAACGACGCACAGGAGCAGGAAGACAGGAACGACGCACAGGAGCAGGAAAACAGGAACGACGCACAGGAGCAGGAAAACAGGAACGACGCACAGGAGCAGGGAAACACAGGAAACGGACGCACAGGAGCAGAAAAAGAGGAACGACGCCAAGAGCAGGAAAGAAGGAACGACGCACAGGAGCAGGAAAACAGGAACGACGCACAGGAGCAGGAAAACAGGAACGACGCACAGGAGCAGGAAACAGGAACGACGCACAGGAGCAGGAAGAGAGGAACGACGCACAGGAGCAGGAAGACAGGAACGACGCACAGGAGCAGGAAGAGAGGAACGACGACAGAGCGGAAGACAGGACGAGCACAGGACAGAAAGAGGAACGACGCACAGGAGCAGGAGCAAGAGAAAGCAGGAAAACAGAACGACGCACAGGAGCAAGAAAAGAGGAACGACACACAGGAGCAGGAGAAGAGGAACGACGCACAGGAGCAGGAAAATAGGAATGACGCACAGGAGCAGGAAAACAGGAACGACGCACAGGAGCAGGAAAAGAGGAACGACGCACAGGAGCAGGAAAAGAGGAGCTTAATCCAGCTGGGAAACTGAGAACATGTTCACATTAATGTCAAAAACATGCCAGAAAAACCTCGAATATTCAACAGTTTGAAAAGTTTTAAATCTCAGTCATTTTCAGATTAATTTCAGAAATTGTTTGGAAAAACATGGACAATTCTGAGCTACGAATGTTGAAAATTTGCTTGAAAAAACATTAACATTTTTAGATTAATATCAGAAATTGTTTAGAAAAACATGGCAATTTCTGAGCTATGAATGTTGAAAATTTTCTTGAAAAAACATCAAAATTTTAAGATTAATATTAGAAATTGTCTAGAAAAAAACTAGATAATTTCAATGTTAAAAAATAAAAAAAAAATGTGAGAGAAATTTACAAGAAAAAACTTGGAAATTTTTAGAAAACCCTTCAAACACTTCAAAACTTAAATTTGAAAACTCAAGAAATTTGATAGAGAATACATTAAAAGAATTTAGTCTCAGAAATAAAAAAAAATATATGTGGAAACCTTTGAGTTTCAAAATCCAAAATTTTTCAGCTGCATTAGTCAGTTTTAGACTAATCTCAAAATTTAGGATTTCTTTTTTGAGAATTTCTCAAATATTCTCAAAATCTCCAGAGATTTTTGGTGGAAATTCTGAACTTTTGGTGTTAATAATTTTTTTCTCACATTTTCAGGGATTAACCTGAAAGCTGCTTCTGAGTGTCTTGTTGAAAACTCGCTCCTATTTTCCACGGCGTCGTAGAAAAGAAAGTTTCCTTTGCAGACACCTAAAGACAGCCTGAGTGGCGCTTCCATATTTGCCAGCTAATTACGTTTGTGAAAAGAGGAATGAAAATGAGATCCAAATATTGACCAAAATAAGCAGTTTTTGTGTCGTTCCTCCCTCCGCCAGCGGTGCCAGAACAGAGTCGTCTCCATTACAGATAATTCCTGCGATGTTTGTGTTGCCGGATTAGCTGGGAGGCGTTGCTGTTGGCCCGCTTGGCCCGGTTGGCGCCGTCAAACATCTCGTCTGTGTTTTAATGGACCAAGAAGCAGCAGTGGGAGGAAGTGGCTCGGTGCCACCGACTCGCTCTGAAAGAGACGACCCAACGTCAGGTAATCTGGCTGTGAGAGGGTTTCATCCGCATAAAGGGAATTAGTGGGAGACGTTTAAAGAGCAGCTCTCACTCTGTGTGTGTGTGTGTGGAGCCATATTTGATCACCCATAATTGGAGGTGCTCTGCAGAGTATTTCTATGATAATGTGGCTTCAAAAACAGATAAAAAATGAATCAAGCCAGTAGATTTCACCATAAAGTCACGAGAGAAACGTGCAGAAGTGTTTGAGCACATCGCTTCTTTTCTCCGTTTCAGATTTTGTTGCTAAAAATGGAGAAGAAATGATCAGTTTCATCTTTTTCCTCAAATAAAAGCCGTAAAATTTACCATGGACTCGTGTTCATCAAGTTTTCCTCTGAAATAAAACCGGCCACAAGTCACCTGGTTACTAAACTTCATGTCATTACACATAAAAACAAACATCTGGAAAGTGTGGAGAGCAAGTATGTTTGTCCCACCTGAGAAATTAGTTGTGATTTTGCTTATTTTGTAGCATTTTATGACAGTCTCAGGCTTTTTATCAGACAAATTTACAGAATATGCAGGTTAGGGCCGTAGTGATACAATAATCTCATGATACGATACAATACACGATATTCTGCTCACAATATGATATATATATATATATATATATAATATATTATATATATATATATATATATCATTTGCGATAAATATCGCGATACAATCCAATACACTTTTGCGATTTTCTGAAAGAGTCTAGATGGACAGAGTGATTTTGCTTATTTTATAACGTTTTATGACAGTTTCAGGCTTTTTATCAGACAAATTTACAGAATATGCAGGTGATAGTTTATTATATGATTTAAATCCATTAATCTCTTTTGGAGCTCAAAATTTTCCTTTTTTTCTGGAAAATTTCAGAGATTTTTCTCCAAATTTTCAGGGTTCTTTAGTAGAAGTTTATCTTTCTATCCATAACAAATCTAATCCACAGAAATCTGCCGCTAGTCCGTTTTGCCCTATTTAAAGATATTTGCACCAAAATCGAGGCAAACAAAACAAGCATTTGGTGTGAAAACACGCTAAAGTTTCTCTGCTTTGTCCACTGTGAGGATCAGTCGAGGTCAGGTCCATACTTTGACTAGGCCACTAATTAATTCGATTTTTCACACAATAAGTCATTAAAAAACATCCTCCTGCCACTTCCTGTTATCTTCTTCGTGGTTTCCGTCAGTAGTAACATCCAGTTGGTGGTCATGTGATTCATGTGGCGTGTTAAAAACTATTTCCCTTGCAGTTTTGTGAAATAAACCGATTTTTGAAATAGTTGTTTTTTGGGCTGTGTAATAATATCAATATTTTCTTTCCTAGAAACAAATCGATATTCATCCTTAAGTATCGTAACATCCAACTGTCACCTTGTTCACTCACTGCTTGCTTCACCAGGTCATCAGGCTTAGAGTGATTCCTTCAGATGTTCAGGTTAAAAAGGTATCAAACTATTCAGAGCAGGAACTTGGTTCACTTTATTTACTTTACTAATGCATGTCAGCTACAGTTTGGACTGTTTCAACTAAAAGAAACATGTTTTCTCTCCACTTCTTTGGTTCATTTTGTCCAGCTGTCCACTTTAAGTCTGTGTCCAACCAGAACCAGGTATTGTGTAGTTGGTGCTTTTAATCAGTTTTCAGTTAAATTCATTCAGTCCAACTTTATAACAGTCACAAAATGTCACCAAAATCACTCTGTCCCTCTAAAATCTTTCAGAAAACCGCAAAAGTGTATTGAATTGTATCGTTGGCTGAATATCGCAATATATATCGTATTATGGGCAGAATATCGTGTATCGTATTGTGAGATTCTTGCATCAGCCCTAGTTGTTTTGCGTGATTCTGAGGCCGATGCAGCTGCTGCTGTGACTCTGGCTGGACGTCCAGCTCTTCTGTTTTTTGTCCTGAATGTAGCTCCATACTTCAGCCCTCCGTAGTTTTCCTTCGTAGTTTTTGCAGCAGCTGATGTTTGAGGAGCTGAAAGACGGCCGGGCGCCGCTAACGGGGCTCGTCTTTTGTCAGCAGCAGTGTTGACATTGGGATGCCACCTAATTAGGTTGGGCCCAGCGCAGCTAACTGGGCTAACTGGGCTAACTGGGCTAACTGGGCCTGCGGCTGCACGCATCCCAAGGTGACTGCAGCAACGACACCTCTGACTGCTAATGTCCTCTCCTCTAGAAATATTACAACCACAAATCACGTCACGCAGGTTTACTGGACTGTCGGAGGGATAGAAGCTGTAAACTGACATTAATCGTGTGTGTTTTCTTTTGGGACTGTGGGAGGAAACTGGTTTGCATGCAGAAAAGTCACGGATGCTCTGCAGAAAGTGCTGCACAGATGAGAGACGTGTCTTCGGCTCTCCTGTCGGGTGAACGCATTAAAGCTGCAGAGTGAAAGATAAGCTGTTGGTTACACTGTAAAAACTTAATTCACTGATCTGAAAATGCTGCTGTGACAAAACAGTGAAAATTTCAGCAGAAAAACCTGATTGGACAAATAATTAAAACGTATCTTTTACATGACATATTAAAACATGACCTTACTAAAGTTAGCATTAAAATGAAACCAGCTGAGAATTATGAGCACATGAGGAATTTTAGCTGCTTTCTTGGTTTTTGATACCTTTATAACTTCTGCTATTCCACTAACGTTTTATTTATTTCTTTAGTATTTTTTTGCTATCTTTGAATTAGCTTAGCACACTTAGCTTAGCTTTTCTGGATTAACTCGGGAGAAGCGCTAATTAGCTTTGCACACTTAGCTTAGCTTTTCTGGATTAACTCTGGAGAAGCGCTAATTATCTTAGCACACTTAGCTTAGCTTTTCTGGATTAACTCTGGAAAAGTGCTAATTAACTTAGCACATTAGCTTAGCTTAGCTGGATTAACTCGGAGAAGCGCTAATTAGCTTTGTACACTTAGCTTAGCTTAGCTGGATTAACTCGGGAGAAGCGCTAATTAGCTTTGCACACTTAGCTTAGCTTTTCTGGATTAACTCTGGAGAAGCGCTAATTAGCTTAGCACACTTAGCTTAGCTTTTCAGGATTAACTCTGGAGAAGCGCTAATTAGCTTAGCACACTTAGCTTAGCTTTTCAGGATTAACTCTGGAGAAGCGCTAATTAGCTTAGCACACTTAACTTAGCTTTTCGGATGAACTCTGGAGAAGCGCTAATTAGCTTAGCACACTTAGCTTAGCTGGATGAACTCTGCAGAAGCGCTAATTATTTAGCTTAGCCTGCAACCTATAGCGTTAGCTGGATGAACTCTGAAGCGCTAATTTACTTGCCTGTTTTGTAAACTTTCAGTGGAATAAAGTTCGACATCTGGGTTTAACGTTTGGTTATCGTCTGTTAGGAATTCTTCAAGTAAACATTTGTATTCACGCTCTTATTTTGAAAGGGGTGAAGACTGTTCAGCAGTTCTGTTTCCCTCCTCATGTTTTTACCGATGACTTTATTTGAAACAATAAACATGCAGGAATTAAATAAAACACTGTAAATGTGTAAAATTATAGAAATTATGTCAAAATTAAATTGGTTTGTTAGCGCCTTAGCATTAGCTTCAGCTAAATACTGTGCTGGTGTAGCGCTTTGGCGTTAGCAGGCCTAATATTAATGATTAGCGCTGTAGTGTTAGCACAACACGTAGCAGCAGGAACAAATAATAATCCATTTTATCCGTTTTCTTGGCTTTTTGCAACTTGTTCTTCATGTTCAAACATTAATCCTTCTAATTTGCCTTAATTTGTTTGTGAATTTCTGGTTTTTGATTAATTTTATTCCTTTTGAACCGATACATATTTAGTATTTTATTTTAGACACAGCATCAGATAAAAATGACAGCAGGTCAAAGACAACTGTGAGTTTTCGGCCTGATTTCATGTGATTTGTTGACCTTTGGCGTCTCTCCTCACATAGCGATCAGCAGATGAAATGAAAGCGTCACATTTGTAATAAAGTGAGGTTTTCCGGCTCTGTTTGGGTCGTGGTCCTCTGACTTCCTGCGAGACGTTTGTCACTTCATCTGTGAGGAATCCCCTCCTCTGATCCCGTTTCTGCTTTAAGGCTTGTCGAATGCGATGGTCAAGCTAGGAAGAGGAAGTGAGCTGAAAAAGAGGAAGTGACTTCAGGGAGTATCCAGCCTGATAAAAAATAAAATAATCATTCTATTTAAACACAACTGTCTGTCTTCACTGAGATCTTCTTGGCTGGTTCAGGTTCCTTCAAACTTTTAACATTTTTATGTCATTTGTTTTTTGCCTTCTCAACAATAAGCGACACATTTTAACAAAACTAAGAATTTTTTTTTGTAGATTAATGTTGAGCCAAAACTTTTGAGAGTATAATTTAAAAAAAAAAACTATAAAAATATTAGTCTTTTCTCTAGTATTTGTGCCATACTAATGAAAAATAAACTAAAAGTTACGGGAATAAAATCAAAATATTACAAAAAAAATGTCTTTTTCTCTTATGACTTTTTTCCTGTATTTTTTCAGTTTTTTTTCTAGTATTACATTGACTGTATTTTCATTTTATTCCTTTTAATTGCACATTTCTTGTTGTTTTTGCCCTGGTTAAAAGTAGAACAGATGAAACACTGAGAGCCTTTAAGTCTCAAATTAAAAACATCCTGTTTAGAGTTGCTTATGGCTAAATTGTGGGTTTCAATGTCTGAGGTTTGAGAATCTTTGTCCGATGTCGCTCTGCTAAAACTCTGTTCGAGGAGACAAGTAATAAGGGCAAGTCCTCATGTGGATCCATGTTTTTAAATGTTTTTATTTTTGCTTTTAATAATGTTTTATCTTTTTCAAAGTCTCTGTCTCTTTCTGTTTTTATTTTCATTTTAAATTGTTTAAAGCACGTTGAAATGCCTTGCTGCTGAAATGTGCTTTACAAATAAAATTTGATTGATTGATTAAAATAATCCATTTGCTGCTGCACAGTAAAACTGCCAGTGTTGAATTAACACCCAAAAGTGTCTATATGTGTCCAAGTCAGTGGTGTTAAATTCAACACTACAGAGTGTCACATTAACATTAACAACGGTGCTGGTGTTAAAACATATTTAAAGTAACACCAGTGTAGTGTTGATCACAAAATACAATGTGGTGTTAAAAAAAGTAAATAATTGACCCACAAAGTGTCAATATCAATCAAATCCAGTGGAAAATATTCAAAACAAGACACAGAAATGGAAAGTTTAACTTTTCTTAAAAGCATTTCAGTATTGCAGACCAAAGTTAATATAATTTAATTTAAAAATGGGTGTCAATCTCTTAACACTTTCAAAAGTGTCACTTTAACACCAGCTGACTTGGACACATATAGACACTTTTGGGCGTTAATTCAACACCGGCATTTTTACTGTGTGGACCAAATTCGTCCCATCCCCGTGTCGCAGGCGGGACACAAACGGCCCCTGCGTCGCACTTTGGCCATCCCTGCATCGCATTAGCAAAGGAGATAATTGAGCAGGACTGCGAGGAGAAGAGCGAGAGAGGGAGGAAGAGGAGTGGGGGGCGTCCGGCCTGAGGGAGAGAAGAGGGGAGGGCGGCGCTCCGCACGGCGTCCAGCCCTCGTTTCCATGTGAACGTGGAGAGGCAGCGGCGGGCCGGCCAGGGCCCAGCAGTGGGCCGGATCCATATGGTGCTGCCGGCGCTGGAATGAATAGTGAATGGAGCGGCTGGGCTGCTGGAATCTGCCTCCAAGCCTTTGTGAACAGGATGACCAAAGACAAGAGGGAGCTCTGCAGATGGCCCGCGCTATAAATAGGTAGCTGGTCTATCTCTGAGCCGTCACTCCTCTGGACGGCGCTGAACCCAGAACATAAAGGCCCGAGTGAGTCCATCTGCACCAGAACCGACTGGGAACCGTTCACAGATTCAGCATCAGGCGGTCCTGGAAACCTTCTTCCGGTGATAGAAGGACGACTTTGTGACCGACTTCATGTGGCTCTGAACCAGTGTTGTATCTTAACCAAGTAAAGACTCTTCACTACTTCAGTATATTTTGCAGTACTTCATACTTTTCTCGAGTATGAACGTTTTTGATAACTTTCACTTTTACTTCACTATATTTCCAAACTTAATTTCATACTTTTACGCCGATATATTTTCAATGTGTGGTTTAGTTAAAGCGAGAAAGAGAAACGCTGGAGTTTTGACCCACCTACTGATTGGCTGCTACAACGTTGGACACAAATGGAGCCCCATACCAACCCCATACGCCATACATGGCGTATGGGGTTGGTATGGGGCTCCATTTGTGACATGAACCACATATGTACATGTGGTTCATGTCAGAAGCTGGTTCAGTTGTAAAGCAGGTTAAGTTATTAACCTTGTAGTTAAATAACCTAATTCTCTTAACTAAATGATGCTGCAGGTTTATCTATTAGCAGGTTAATTTTACCTGCACTTGGTTGTGTTTATTACTTTAACTGTATTTGACAAGTTTACCAAAATATAAAAAAATGTCATTCAAACTGCATTTGCCTTGTTTTACTTTGTACTTATACGTTTCATTAATTGAGTTCATCCATTTTTACAGTAATTTCCATACTTAAGTACAAGAAACTTCAGATACTTTAAGACTTTAACTCAAGAAACATTTCAGTCAGTGACTTGGACTTTTACCAAAGTCACATTTTGGAGAGGAACCTAAACTTTTACTAGACTCTGAGATCTCAGTACTTTATACAACACTGGTCTGAAGGTTCAGGACAGGTTTTAGCCTCATCTCTAGGTTCTGTAATAACCTAGATCCTCTTTAGGTCCAAAGATAATCAGTATTAATAACTCACAAAAAACCCAAAATCAATCAATCAAGTTTATTTGTAGAGCAGTTTTCAGCAACAAGGCAGATTAATGTGCTCTATGTTATTAAAACTAAAGACACAGTAAACATTACATTTTGCCAAGAGTCATCGCTGCACATCCAAATGTTGGTCAATGTTTCATTTATTGTTGTTCAAAAGCAACTCCAAACAGGTGGGCTTTCAATTATTTATAATGATTTCTGCTTTAATCTCATGGTGCTGCAAAAGTCTAGTTTCCAAATATCCACTTGAAATAAGACAAAAATAATTTACAACTTTTCAGAAAGCACAGAAGTTTTTTTTAAGTAAATAAGTCCTTAAAAATGGAGTAACGTTTATAAAACATATATATTTTACATATTTGCGAGTTTGTTATGAATCTGTGAAAAAAATCGATTTCCTCTTCCTTCTTCCAGAAACAACCAATCAGAGCCAGGGGTGGGGCTTAGCGCTGTCTTTATTTCCGCTCTTGAAGATTTCAGCCAATCAGCGGCAAGAAAAAAGAAGGCTGCTCTTGGATTGGTTGTTTTGAACACGCCATGTGTGACACTGCAGCTAGCGAAGCCCACAGACCTAGCATTCGGATGAATGCTAGGCTAGCTAGCGTAGCCGCCTACGACGTCAGATAAGCGGCTTTCCTGTAACGCTAAGTTGTTCCTTCGCCATTAGCACATCGCCTTCATCAAAGGTAGGGCTGGTTGAGTCTGTTTTCTTTCATTTTTACAGTTTTCTTATCGTTTCTTCTTGTACTTTTCGTCAATGAACAGCTGCTGCGTGGTGACGTCACGACGCATTGTGTAGAAACAAAATGGAAGCCCACAACAAATTTTCCAACTTTGATTTCCAAATTATTTTCTAGAAAATCCTGGAGATGTATGGAAGCCCATTTCCGCCATGAAAAAAAGCTAAACAGGAAGCCATAATTTCGACTTTCAAAGTCATAATGAGATTTAAAGTCATAATATTGACTTTCAAAGTCATAATGAGATTTAAAGTCATAATTTTGACTTTCAAAGTCATAATTTCGACTTTCAAAGTCATAATTATGAGATTTAAAGTTATAATTTTGACTTTCAAAGTCATAATTATGAGATTTAAAGTCATAATTTTGACTTTCAAAGTCATAATTTCGACTTTCAAAGTCATAATTATGAGATTTAAAGTCATAATTTTGACTTTCAAAGTCATAATTTCGACTTTCAACGTCATAATTATGAGATTTGAAGTCATAATTTCAACTTTGAAAGTCATATCTATGACTTTCAAAGTCGAAATTATGACTTCCTTTACTTCCTGTTTAGTTTTTTCTTTATGGCGGAAATGGGCTTCCATAGAGATGAACCTAAAAAGCTCTTGAGTTTTTTTTGGTGTAAATTTCCTCTTCTGGTTCTTTTTCCATGTAGAATGGCCCTGATACGCTGCCGTTCATTTTAAATCGATTCTGAATCGTAATAATTACCCTCCTATAATCAATTACATGATGACGACTTAATGTTGCATCAAACAACCTTTATGTTTGTAACAGCACCAATAGGCCCATCACAATAAGTAATTAACCAATCATATCAAAACAAACTCTTGCATGATTTATTGTTTCTCTTTTCTGTCTTTTTCTACCAAAATCTTTATGTGTAAAGTCTTGAGTCTGGTGCTTTGGTCTACTCTCTCCCATCCCCGTCTTTTGATTTATTGTTTATTTTGTCTATGTTGAATGATCATTGCTATTTAAACTTTATTGATCTTTCAAAACAAGTTCTTGCCATGAAAATTGTCTGAAAACAAGAATATTAACCAAACCTTCTGGGACAAAATGTGTTATTGTTACAGGTCAAAGCACCAACATTACGGGCTGAAAAGAAGCAGAGCGATGACGTCACACGGCGGCCATGATGGCGGCCATGATGGCGGCCGGTGCGTCGCATCATGGGCTGACCCTGCGATGTCGCCTGCGGTGAGCACCTGGCTGCTTTCACCAGCAGAGAGCCATTACATGTCAGAGGGGCGTTTAGAGCTCCGTCATTACACACACACACACACACACACACACACACACACACACACACACACACACACCCTCAGAGCCAGCAGCTCGTATGAAACTCCAACTGGACAAAACAATGAAACTTGGAACATCACAGCCTGTTGGAGGAAAACCTGGCGAGTTTGGAGCGAGACGCGTCTGTCTGCCTGCCTGTCTCACCCTCACCGGCCTCTTGTTCTGACTGATGCCTCCTCTGTGTGGTCCAGACGTAACTCATCTAGGCAACCCGCTCGGCTCTGTTTACCACCGCGCCACACACACACACACACACACACACACACACACACACACACACAGACGTCATCTATTGCGCTGTCTCTGCAGGTCTGCTTCTGGGTTTCTCTTGCTCCTAACAATTATCTGTGGTGTTAGCTCCAAGATCAGGCACCTCAGTGTCTGGGTGTGTGTTGGATGAAGGGCGCGGCGGCTCCGAGTCGTGTTTACAGGATCCTGGGGGTGAAGTGTGTGAGGCGCTGGAGCAGAAGGCTAGCTTAAACTGTGCTACAGTCAGCAACACTTTAAAAGGAAGGCTTGTGTCGCTCTTCCCGCTGCAGGATCCCGTCCAGCGTCCGCACACATGCGCAGAGGCGTGCGCACGCAGCGAGCCAGATGGACAGCAGTGCTAAGGCTTAGTTTAATGACAAAAGGACCCTCAATCTGGACGTGGATTTATCACTCACTTTAAAGTCCATCTGCGAAAAGTTTGGACTGAAAACACGACTGCTTAGTGTCTGCGCTTCTCCCTGCTCGCTCAAAAAAACAACAACTTTCCCACACGGCAAGTCGCTAGCATCTGCAGCAAATCTCCAGGACAGAAGCGTCCAAACTTTTCTCCATGTTTTCCAAGTTCAGTCGGGCCACAGCTCGATTCCTTTGTTTGCTTTTAAAGGGGCGGTATCAAGTAAAATCGACTTTGATGTGTTTTTCCCTCGTCAAAAACATTCCTGGGCTGTCGCTTTGGTTCTTTCATGCATGTTTGAGAAGTCCTTTGATCTCCATGGCAACCATTTGACTGTGCAAAACGCCTGGGAGGACGAAGCCCCGCCTTCAAGATGCGGCTCCTCCCCCACTCTGCTCCTTCAGACTAGCCAGCAGTAATTAGCAAAGCTGCTGAGCTCATCAGATGAGCTGCTTCTCAGAGCAGCACTGGTGGAAACGTCGTTAAAGGGTTAATAGAGGAGCCATGTTGGGATGACTTCCTGTAGGCAGAGACTTTAAAGACACACTGTCCCAGTTTCAAGTAAAATTTGATATCAAGCAACTGAAGGTACCATAATTATATGTGAGTGCGATAAAGTAGCCTGGAAAACATTATATAATGCTGCCTCTTTAAATTAAAACAGAACCTCGCTTCACACTTCTGACGGTAAATTCTTACAGAAATTCTTTCAATAAATGATAATATCGTAATATTTAGACCACTTTCTGGTATTACAATATATAATAGTAGCTTATTAATGCGAGTAAACCCTCTCAAAGATCACAAATGTTCTAATTTCTAAAGAACATTTGACACTGGAACTGGAAAATATTCTAAATAAAATGGATGACGAAGTCTCGATAATAAAGATGGTCTTTTAAAAACGTGTGAAGTGTTTGCAGCATTTCAACAGAATTAGAGGGAACCGTCTCTTTAAAAACTGTTGACCAAATGAAAATTGTTGAGCTAATTTTAATATCATACACAGTAAAATGTCAGTGTTGAATTAACACCCAAAAGGGTCTATAAGTGTCCAAGTCAGCTGGTGTTAAATTCAACACTAGAGTGTCACATTAGCATTTACAACGGTGTTAGTGTTAAAATATATTAAAAGTAACACCAGTGTAGTGTTGATTACAAAACATAATGTGGTGTTAAAAACCTTAATAATTGACCCACAAGGTGTCAATATCAATCAAATCCAGTGGAAAATATTCAAAACAAGACACAGAAATGGAAAGTTTAACTTTTCTTAAACCCATTTCAGTATATAGACCAAAGTTGATTTTAAAAAAAAAAGTGTTACTTTAACACCAGCTGACTTGGACACATATAGACACTTTGTGGTGTTAATTCAACATGACATTTTTACTGTGTGGGATTAATTGATTAATTGCTTATTGTGACAGACCTGACTTTGACTTTGTAATTTAACGCCTTGAAACTGGGCCTCTGTCTCTTTAAGGAACTCCTGCTCTTTATTCAGGAAGTCATCGCAGCACATCTTCTCCATTGTTAATCCTTTAACAATGTTTTTTAAATGTTCAGCATTTTGCTTAGTTGGATGATTTTTATAGAGGTGTAAAGTGTTTAGCTTAATTTTTATAAGAAAATCAATGACGAAACAAACTTTTCAACAATAAGAACATATAATCCAAGTGTAAACATGGTTTGTCAAGGTAATTAAACTTCAGCTGAGAAAATCCAGCATGGTTTTTGTGTTAGTCAGCGGTAGCATGGACCGAACCTAAGAAAACATCACCGCTTTCATTTTTTCAATCAATCCAACTTTATTTATAAAGCACTTTAAAACAACCACAGCTGACACAAAGTGCTGGACATTAAAACACAACAAAATAAAATAGGTAAAAAACTCTTACAGTTTAAAAACAAAAACACACTTTAAGACTAGATCCTGCAGGAGTTAAAAACCAAGTAAAATAAATGGCTTTTAAGACGAACAGTGGACAGTGAAGGACCTCTGACCCGCAAAGGAAAGTCATTTCAGATAACATAGTCCAGGGGTTCCCAAACTTTTTCTGGCCCCCCTATGGATTACAAATGGCTGCCTGGTTGAACGACGTGTGTGTTTTGGGGGAAAAACTGTGAAAAGTTCTTTACGTTTTGCTGGTTTGCTGCCATGATTTTGGGGGAAAAACTGTGAAAAGTTCTTTACGTTTTGCTGGTTTGCTGCCATGATTCTAACACCTGTAGCTCCGCCCAGCAGCAGCATCAGGTCTCCTTCAGGTCTCATGTTGCGTTTAAAGGCGGCTCGGAAAAACAGGTTATCACATGTTAGCAACGGATTAAACAGTTTTAACTGCTGATAAAGTGACAGAGACACAGATATGGGAAGTGCAGAAGCCTCTACTGTATCAGACTGACAGGAATAACAGAGAGTTGGTCATTCTGAGGTAAAAACCCAGCGCTTACAGCGTTCAGGGTTTTTTTTCCATCCAGACGGCTTCCCGCGACCCCCCTTTAATAGCACGGCGCCCCCCTAGGGGGCGCGCCCCACAGTTTGGGAACCTCTGCCATAATGTGTGATGGTTTATTAAATCTGATTACATGACAGTGAAGTTTGTGGTGTTAACATGCAGAGCCAGAAAGCCGAGCTAAAAGCCTGAAAAAGAGCAGGAAGCTCCTTCCTCCCGTCCTTTGTGCCGGGTCTCACCTTTCAGAACCGATCCCAGTAGGACCCCTCTGTCTGTTTAAACTCCAGCAAGACTGATGATGAAGGTGGTACAAAGCAGAGACACACATGCTTGCATGACTTATCCAACCAAACACTCCAACACGCCGCTGTGAAAATGAAGAATACTGTGTTTAACCTCTGGAGCCGGATTCTTGTTTTGGTGCGTGGCAACAGCCAGTATCCATCACAGCACGCCGAGTCGGGTCAGGACTCTTTAAGTGCAAACTCCTGGTCCAGATTGGGACTTTATCAGGACCCCTGTAATTACAGGGTGCTCTGTTATCATTATGTTACAGGAGATGCTGGGTGTTTAGAATAAGCTAATGCTAAAGAGCTATTCTGAAGCTGAAATTTCAGTATAGCTGTGGAATCTAATATTAAAGGATTAGCTGAAGCTAATGCGAAAGTGCTAAACCAAGATGGCATTCAGTGAAAGCTAATGCTAAAGTGCTATACTAAAATTGTTTTTAGTGGAGCTAATACTAAAGCACTATGCCAAAAGAGTATTTAGGGGAGGTTATTGCTAAAGTGCTAAACCAACATGGTATTTTAGTGGATTCTAGTGCTAAAGTGCTATGTCAACATTGTATTTAGTGTACACTAATGCTTATTTGCTATACAAAATGGCATTTAGTGGAAGCTAATGCTAAAGTACTAGATTAAAATGTGTGTATTGCGGTGGTAAAGTGATATATGAACACTGCATTTAGTGGAAGCTAAATATCAGTTAAATTAATTAAACTGAAGCTGAAATATCAGTATTTAGTGCTACAACACTAAATACTGAACCCAGATGCTAATCATGAACTAAAATTTACAAAATAGCAAAATAAATTAGCTCTTTAGAATTGATCCAGAAAATTAATTTAGCGGAAGCTAATGCTAATAAATTGAACTTGGATGAACTTTATACAACTGAAATTTACAAAACAGTTAAAGTAACTTAGCTCTTTAGAATTGATCCAGAAAATTAATTTAGCGGAAGCTAATGCTGATAAATTGAACTTGGATGAACTTTATATAACTGAAATTTACAAAATAGCTAAATAAATTAGCTCTTTGGAATTGATCCAGAAAATTAATTTAGCGGAAGCTAATGCTGATAAATTGAACTTGGATGAACTTTATACAGCTGAAATTTACAAAACAGTTAAAGTAACTTAGCTCTTTAGAATTGATCCAGAAAATTAATTTAGCGGAAGCTAATGCTGATAAATTGAACTTGGATGAACTTTATACAACTGAAACTTACAAAACAGTTAAGTAAATTAGCGCTTTACCCAGATTTCTCTGGAAGCTAAATGAGCTAATCGTTTCAAGAGTTAGCCTAAAAGCTAACATAAAGAGGAGCTCTTGGCGTAGCAGCGGCGGCGCCGCCACCACCCTGCTGTGACCTCCCGCCTCTCTGGTTCTGTATCTCTGCTTAAAACTCCCAGCTGGCCGAGATGTGACTCAGCTCACCTCCGGGCTGTTCAGGCTTTAGCTTGGTGACGGACTTAGCAGGTTTAGACCAAAACAAACAGGAGACGTCTGAGGAGGGAGGGCGGATGAAGGAGTGCAGAACTGGACAGATGGGGCGGGGATCAGGGCCTTCGTCCCTCCGCCGCTCGTCTTCCCGCCCTGCTGCAGGTCTTTATGTGCCTACCAAAGTTTTCTGCTTGCTTCTATTGTAGCGCTGTTTAGGAAATTATTTTCCACTCTTGTGGCATAAAGGATTCTTCCCAGCAGAGCTCAATCTGGCAACCTGCCGTTCCCATGACCCCCTCCCTCCTCTTCCTCGCCATCGACACATGCAGGCAGAAAGCAGCAGAAACTGACAGACAGTGAGACAGAAGTTGTTTTTGTCTTTCCTTTTTCTCCCTCTCTTCCGCATATGGTCATCCGTTCTGCCTGCCTGTCTGTCTGTCATTACAGTAAATCAGAGGCTCTTCGGCTTTATCCCTCCGTCCTTCTGGCTGCGACGGCTGCAGCAGATGTTGGAGCTTGGGACAAAATGGATTTCCCCCCGCAGAGAGCAGCTTTTCTTGCCCTCCTTAATGGAGGCTCCTTGAAATGCTAATGCCCCACCATTAGTATAGTGGTGGTCTGGCATAGCGACGGTGGGAAACGGGGGGGAAAGCCGCGATCAGCGCTGAACGGACGACGCCGTGTACATGGAAAACTGAAAGGACGAGGACATTCCTGCTAGAAACCCTCACACACGGTCTGGAAAGACACTTCTGAGTTTGAAAAGTCAAATATTTACAAGAAAAAACTCAGAAATTTAAGAAATAATCTTAGAAGTTAGCTAGGAAAAAAACTCTAACTTTTTACATTAATTTCAGACATTTTTTAGAAAAACTTGGAAAAGTTTTGAGCTCCAGCAGTCAAAAATTTTCAAGAAAAAACTTGGAAGAACTTGGAAAAAAAAATCTTTAGTCTCAGAAATGTTGTAGAAAAAAACGTGAAAATTTCTGATTTTGAAAAGTCAAATATTTGCAAGAAAAAACTCAGAAATTTAAGAAATAATCTTAGAAGTTAGCTAGGAAAAAACCTCAAACTTTTTTACATTACTTTGAACTTGAAAGATTTTGAGCTCCAACAGTCGAAAATTTGTGAGAAAAAATTCTGAAATTTTCAAGAGAAACTTGGAAGAACTTGGAAGTTTCTGTTTGAAAAGTGGTACATTTGCAAGAAAAATCTCTAAAATTCTGAAGGAAAATTCTAAAATTCTAAGGAATTTCTGAGATTCAAAACATGAATATTTTTTATTTTTTACATGAATCTACAAAAAAATTAGAAAAAAAACCTTTAACTCCAAAAGTAAAAAAAAATGCAAGAAAAATAATCAAAAAAATTTAGTCACAGGAATTTTGTAGAAAACATTTTGAAAATTTCTGATTTTGAAAAGTCAAATATTTGCAAGAAAAACTCAGAAATTTAAGAAATAATCTTAGAAGTTAGCTAGGAAAAAAACTCAAACATTTTTACATTAATTTGAACTTGAAAAATTTTGAGCTCCAACAGTCGAAAATTTGTGAGAAAAAATTCTGAAATTTTCAAGAGAAACTTGGAAGAACTTGGAAGTTTCTGTTTGAAAAGTGGTAAATTTGCAAGAAAAATCTCTAAAATTCTGAAGATTTATCTAAGGAATTTCTGAGATTCAAAACATGAATATCTACGAGAAAAAAATTTTTTTTTTACATGGATCTACAAAAGAAATTAGAAAAAAAACCTTTAACTCCAAAAGTAAAAAAAATGCAAGAAAAATAATCAAAAAATTTTAGTCACAGACATTTTGTAGAAAAAAACGTGAAAATTTCTGAGTTTGAAAAGTCAAAAATTTGTGAAATTTTCTAGAAAAAAACAGGAAGTTTCTGAGCTTTAATTTGAAATTTTTCAATCTTTGAAACAATTTCGTAGCTTTAGAAAACGAATCTAAAAATGTCTGAGTTTTCCTACTGTTGTTTCCTCCGTTTTCGTTTCCTTTTAAAGCGCCGTGGTAGAATAGAAACAACTCGTGGACGTTATCCTCCTCTCATCCGGACGGACGAGCGTCTAGCGGAGGTTTGAGACGGAGGAATCCAGAGACGGAGACATTTGTCTCTCCACAGTGTGATGGCATCTCCCTCCTCCTCCCCAAGTCTCCAAACCTCGTCCAAGCTGAGCTCCAAAGAGGGATAATGATAATCAAACATATGAATGGAGCCATAAAAGAACCAATTTCTGCTCTGCAACGAGCATTTAAGGGATCAGGCAGAGACTCTGAAATTAGGAGGGCTTAATTCGCTGGGAACATTTGATGATCGGCCGCTGCTTGCAGTTATCAGAGGAATCAAAGGGAGGCGAGCAAAGCCGCTTTGCTACGCAGCGTGTTTTCACTGCTGCAAAAAAAGGAGCTGGAATTAGTTTTTGCGTCAGTGTGCAAGGGGAGGACAGCGCCTTGCGAAAGTGTTGATGCCGCTTTGATTGTGCTAAATTCACGTTTGTTCTTCTGTCCGGGTTTCTGCTGCTTCTACAAACGGCCAAATGCCTTAAAAAAAGAAACGCCGGCCGGTTTCTGAGCACTTTCAAAGAGCGGGCCCTGAAAAAGCAGGCTCTGCCCCGTTACCTAGCAACGCCGGCGGAGCTCCGCCCGTTACCTAGCAACCAAAGCCGAGCTCCAGTACTTTAGGTCATCTGGTTTTTCAAAATCAGTCCAGCGGCCCGCAAACGGCTCCCGCCCCCAATTTGACAAGATGAAAGCAGATTCAGGAGTTACAACGGCCTAGTCAAAGTGCAAATCACAACTGAGAATATGTGCCAAGACTTAGAAGCTGATATTTTTTCTGATTTTGAGATGTTTTGTCAATTAAGATGTGATTCTGTAGACGTTTAAAGCTGGCAGAAACACCCCAGAAAGCTGGTTCAACATTTTTTCATGTTTCTTTTTTTATTTGTCGAAAACTTTCTCACAGTTTTGCACTTTTATTTATTTAAAGGGGCAGCAGTATGTGCTTGGTTGAGCTTTACATCATGTTTTAATGTTTTTCCCTCATCAAAGACACCTGGAGTGTTTCTCAAACATTTTTGAGGAACCCTTTAGTCTTGAGGGCAACCATTCATTCAGCTGTGGAAAACGCCTGGGTGGACGTAGCTCCGCCTTCAAGGCGAAGCTCCTCCCCCTGTCAGCTCCTTCAGACTAGCCAGCAGCAATTAGCAAACAGCTGATGGAGCGGTTGACCTCAACTCGGAGCATCGCTGGTAAAAATGATTAGAGGGCCATGTTGGGATGACTTCCTGAAGGCGGAGCTTCAGAAAGAGCAGGAGTTCTTAAAGAGACAGACGCCCAATTTCAAGGCGTTACTCAAATTTCATATATTTTCCATTCTTATAGTAAATGAAGCTAATGTGGCTTGTTGATGGAGCTATAAATCTGGTGGAAACATTGTGTAAAAGTGAATCTCTGTAATGAATCGGATTGAAGTGGAGCTGTTTTGCAGAAAACGATGGATAAAAACATTTGACCTCTAGATGAGCAAAGATGGCGGAGAGACTTTAAAAGGAGCAGCTGGATGTTTTCCAGGCACAGCGACACAGTCAACACGCCACGTTACCTTCAGTTATAAAAATGCCATAAATATCACATAAGATCATATTGGGGGAGGAGATGCACCTCGAAGGCGGAGCTAGGGCCACCAGGCGTTTTGCATAGCTGAATGGTTGCCATGGAGATTTATGCAGGAAAGAATTAAAGCAGCACTCCAGGGCTGCGTTCACACTGCAGCCTGAAGTGACCCAATTCCCATTTCTTGGCAATTCCGATGTTTTTGCCGGGACGTTCTGCAGTGTAAACGACCTGAAAGTGTCCCGCATGCGCAGTAGAGGGCGCTACAGCGTCAGCGTTCTCAGTGATCTGCCAACCGCCATGAAAAGAAGAAGAGCTCAGAGTTTAACATGGAGGCTAACGGTGGAGCTTAGCTACATATTTGAAGTTGTTGTCCAACCGGAGCAACATATTAACAACTTAATCCTCATATAGTCCATCATGGTTGTTGTTTTTCTTCCCGTATCAGGACTCAGAATAGTGAGATTTGTTGAGAATCAGTGACGTTCAGTTCGGATGAATGAGACCTGGACGTTATGGTCACATTTGAATCGGATGCGTATCGGATATGGGTCACATTCTAAAAGAATCCGACCTGAGCTGTTCACACTGCCATGAAAAGATCGGATACAGGTCGCATTACCTCAGAAACATCGGAACTGGGTCACTTCAGGCTGCAGTGTGAACGCAGCCCAGGTATGTTTTTGATGTGGGACAATTTCCTGATATTTATCTTCATAAAACAACACTTTCCATTGGTCCGCCACCAAAACCGAACAGAGTTCTGACTCCGTCAGGCGGTAAACACGAAGAGAGTTTGTGCGACTCCTTGCCGGCGTTGTGTTTCCATCAGAAACGCGTCTTGAATCGGCTGCAGGAAGCTCTTTTGCTCATTTGCCGTTTCTTGGTTAACCACCTTCCTGCACTCACACATGCTCACAGATTTATCGCTCTGGACACTCTTGTCCCTGTCAGCAGCTGGCGGGCTGAGTCTTGTTTGAGCTCGTGAGTGTGTGTGTGTGTGTGTGTGTGGTGTGTGTGTGTGTGTGTGTGTGTGTGTGTGTGTGTGTGTGTGCAGCCCGAGTAAAGCCGGCTGCTCTGCTCTGCTGTGCTGGCCAGGCCATGTGGCCACTTTAAAGCTCCTTTCTGAGAGGCCTGTGAAGTTGTTAAGGAGCTCCACTACACTGGCAGTTGGCTCTGGGAATCCCTTTGCCAGCTGTAGCCGACACACACACACACACACACACACACACACACACACACACACACACACACACACACTCGCTCCTCTTTGTCTCACATGTTCATGCTGACTCTCGTCCGTCTCCTCCGTCCCTCTTTCTGTCGGTAATTGTCTGTTTCTTGTGTTCTGCGACCGCGGCAGCCGCATAATCTGTGTAGTGAAACATCATTGCGGACCTTCTGTCTCTGCTGGCACCGGTCCGGCTGCACATGTTTCCTGCTGTATACCTGCTCGGATCGCTGCAAATGCACTTTGGCAAGCGGCGCCGAGCCGCGTGCTGCAGGACTTCAGGACATTTCTCAGATTCGCCTCCACTTTTCAAACTCAGGGATGTTTTTTTCCCAGAGTGTTTTCCTTACACTTGTGACTTGTTTTTCAGTTTTATTCTAAATTAGGGCTGTATAATAATATTGATATTGTGATATATATCGATATTTTCTTTCCTAAAAAAAAAATCGATATTCATCCTTAAGTATCGTAACGTCCAACTGTCACCTTGTTCACTCACTGCTGGCTTCACCAGGTCATCAGGCTTAGAGTGATTCCTTCAGATGTTCAGGTTAAAAAGGTATCAAACTATTCAGAGCAGGAACTTGGTTCACTTTATTTACTTTACTAATGCATGTCAGCTACAGTTTGGACTGTTTCAACTAAAAGAAACATGTTTTCTCTCCACTTCTTTGGTTCATTTTGTCCAGCTGTCCACTTTAAGTCTGTGTCCAACCAGAACCAGGTATTGTGTAGTTGGTGCTTTTAATCAGTTTTCAGTTAAATTAATTCAGTCCAACTTTATAACAGTCACAAAATGTCACCAAAATCACTCTGACCCTCTAAAATCTGTCAGAAAATCACAAAAGTGTATCGAATTGTATCGTTTGCTGAATAAAACAATATATATTGTATCATGGGCAGAATATTGTGTATCGTATCGTGAGATTATTGTATCACTACAGCCCTAAATCTCACAATATGATACACGGTATTCTGCCCAGGATACGATATATATCACGATATTCAGCAAACGATGCAACTCAATACACGGAGCTATGCCTGGATAGCTGGATGGTTGCCATGGAGACTGAAGGATTCGTCAAACATTCATGAAAGAATCAGGGCAAAACTCCATGTATGTTTATGATGAGGGAATGAAATTATACCTTGATTTAAAGCTGAAGTTGATTTTACATGATTATTGTCATAATAATAATTTTAATTTTTTTTTAGTGTGGCCCTAATACACCGTCTTATATTTTCTTGTGGAAATTCAAAGCAATTTTTCTATGACAAACGAGTAAAAACTAAAATCTGCATTTGTTAGTAGGGCTGTAGTGATACAATCATCTCACGATATGATACATGATATTCTGCCCACGATATGATATATATTACGATATTCAGCAAACGATGCAATTCAATACACTTTTGCAATTTTCTGAAAGGTTTCAGAGGGACAGAGAGATTTTGGTGACATTTTGTGACTGTTATAAAGTTGGACTGAATTAATTTAAGTGAAAACTGATTAAAAGCTCCAACTACACAATACCTGGTTCTGGTTGGACACAGACTTAAAGTGGACAGCTGGACAACATGAACCAAAGAAGTGGAGAGAAAACATGTTTCTTTTAGTTGAAACAGTCCAAACTGTAGCTGACATGCATTAGTAAAGTAAATAAAGTGAACCAAGTTCCTGCTCTGAATAGTTTGATACCTTTTTAACCTGAACATCTGAAGGAATCACTCTAAGCCTGATGACCTGGTGAAGCCAGCAGTGAGTGAACAAGGTGACAGTTGGACCTTACAATACTTGAGGATGAATATCGATTTGTTTCTAGGAAAGAAAATATCGATATTGTGATATCGATATTATTATACAGCCCTAGTCATAAGTGAATCTTGGTGTCAGCGTATCCCCATGCTTTGCGGCGTTCCTCGCCTCGCTGTCGCTCAGACGTAAACACTGTGAAGTTGCTTGGCTCTCTGACGTTTGGCTGACCTTTGGTGAGGAGCAGAGAGCAGGTGCGCCTGTGTCCTGTTGGCTGGCTCGCTCTCCCAAGGTCTGCGGTGCACATCTGCTGCAGAGCGCCAGCCTCTGCACACAAGCAGGACGTTTGCTCGGTTTGTCGTCGGCTCTGTTCGCGGCGGGAGTCCCTGGCTGCAGGGCCGCGGGCGAATTGTTGGGGAAATCCGCTGATAGGCAGGGAAGGTACTTGAACGTAATATGTTTTCTCAAGGGTGCGCTTTATTCTGACACGACTGCACCTCAACATGCTTTGTTTCATTTTTATTTATGGCCTTTTTCAAATAGTAGTTTCTCATCTGCTTCTCCTGGGTAATCAGAGAGTAAAATACTTGAAATATTTATTCTTCTTGTCATACAAAGTGCCACCAATCCTGTAGAGTCCGGTTTAATCCAACGCCTGTCCGTTTTCCTCGCTGGTCGGTTGGTTTGGGGAGGTGGAATTACTAAGAAAGCAGGAAATGGACGATAGTGCAGGGCATTCTGGGTAAATACAAGAAAACAAACTGCTAGCCTAGCAACAGAAATGTCTCCTGCTCCTGGACTAAAGAGAAATCCTCCAACCGCTGAAATCCTCCATCTTTTTCCATCTGGTGAAGAAGGAAGTGGACGACAGCGCAGGGCATTCTGGGTAAATATAACAGAGCTAATGTGTTAGCCTAGTGTTAGCAGCAGAAATGGCTCCTGGACTAAAGAGAAATCCTCCATCTTGTTTCCATGGTGAAACAGGAAGTTGCTCTCAGTGTCTTCAGAGGTTTTAGTGTCGTTTCCTTCAGTGGTTCTTGGTGCAGCGCCCCACAGGCCAGGAGGGGAACAGGCTGGTTGGACTCAGAACCACAGCAGCTGGAGGTGGAGCAGAAGTTCTGGTTCCAGTAGAACCGGGTCGACCCGACCATCAACAGGGAGAACAGTCATAAAAATCTTTCGGATGTTTTCCACGACGTAAATCAGTATTAGAGTTTCTCTGCTGCTATTACGAGCTAAGTTGTATTTCTTTTACCAGAACCTGGAATTATCACGCGTCATATATGTTTCTGTCGCTCTGTGACTTTTATCATTTCATGTGTCGCTGGTCCAGTTGGCATCTACATTTGCAGATGCTAAATGTAGGATTAGCACAAAAACACGAACGTTTCACTGGCTGATGTTTCCATGGCGATACACCAGTCCTCCTGCGGTTTCACTTCTACAACCCAACGATCATGTTGTGATTAAACCTTTCAGATTCCTGTGAGTTTGACTTGATGAGCTTCAACTGAAAATCTCCATCCAACCTGAGAAAAGGTGAGTCGCAACGACGTGAGGAAAGTCGAGGTTGTTGCGTAAAACGTGAAGAATTTCCATCACAGCTGCTGCATTTTTCAGAAAAGTCGTTCCATCCACTTCTAAAACTTCTCCTTTTGGCACCAGTAGAGGTGTTGTTAGAGGTCAAAGGTCGCCTCTCTCCTCTCTGCTTCCTCTGGAGACGGCCGTGCAAGCTGGCGTCCTTTCACTCCACAGATGTCTCTGTTCCTATAGGGCTCTCGTTGCGAGGCGATGTGTTGGCAATTCTGCGAAGCACACCTAACACACGCGCACAAACACACACTCGCAGATGCTCCCTCTCTCTCTTACACACACACACACTCATATGCAGTTGCAGAAACACCCGAACGCGCGGTGTGACTCTGCTGCTGTCGCCGCTGGAGTCTACGAATCCGGTCCTCGTTTTCCTGTGTGCGACGCTTTTCAGAGGAGGAAAAGTGAGGAGAAGATGCTCAATGTGTGTGTGTGTGTGTGTGTGTGTGTGTGTGTGTGTGTGTGTGTGTGTGTGTGTGTGTGTACACACAACACATCCTGTGTGACAACCTGGCATAGCCTAGATCCGCCAGCTCTCAAGTTGGGTGTGAGAAGATTGTCACCACATACCTGAAGCTGGCGGGATTAACACCTGTTATAGCGTCTCGTCGACGACGCGCCGTTTTCATTTCAGCTCTTTAGCTTCTGCACACAAACTCTCAATGAGTTTTCCAAACTCATTTCCTTCATTGATGCTCGCAGCGGGAAAATTCGACCAATTTCCCATCTTTCCATCCCACAATTTAGCGCCAAATTTTTAAAAATGTCAAACTCAAAAGATTATTTGATTCTTCTTGACTTTTTCTGAAATTGATCTCAGAAGTTCTTAGTTTTTACTTTTCAAACGGATAAATTTAGTTGGTTTTTCTAGACGATTTACATTTACGATGTTCTTGCACATTTTTGACTTTTCAAACTGAAAAGTATTTAATTTAAAACAAAAATGTACAGATAAAACACGGATGTCAAAAGAGAACACATTTCTGCCAGAAATGTTTTATTTTTCTAGAAAATAAAACGTTTGGAAAAACTCAGACATTTTTTGATATTTTGCAGAAACTTGCTAGAAAAATCAAGGAAATTTCTGAGCTCTAAAAGTTTAAAATGTGCAACTTTTTGAAACTCTTTTCAAATTTCACTGTTTTATTTCTTTTTATTGGGAATTTCTGCTCTTTTTTCCTTTGTTCTTTGTACAAAGGCCCAGATACGATGTGGCGACTTTAATAAGTATCATAAACGATCCGGCAAATAAAAGATAATCTAATTTTTGTAAAAAAAAAATTTATAGTTTGATGGTCCAGACCTGCTGTCTGTCTGTCTGTCTGTCTCCTGCCGACGTTTGCAACCAACTTTCCGTCGTTTTCACCTGTTTTCTCCCAGTTGTGTGTCGATCATGGACCAGCATGGCGGAGTGTGTTTCCCTCTCTGGCTGCTCCGGTGTGTGTGTGTGTGTGTGTGTGTGTGTGTGTGTGTGTGTGTGTGTGTGTGTGTGTGTGTGTGTGTGTGTGTGTGTCCACAGCATGGCAGTCCATCTGTCTCCAGGAGAGCAGCTTCCTGTTCTCTCTCTCTCATCTCTGCCACTGCAGGAACACACAACCTGCTCTGACATCCGCTCACACACACACACACACACACACACGCTGTCGGTCTGTCTGTCTGTTTGCCAACATTTGTCCGTCCGTCTTTCTTGCACACATCCCCATAAAACTCATCAAAGCCGGTCATCTGCCTTCCTTCTGTCTCTCTGTCTGCCCGTTTATTTGTCTGTCATCCAAACGGTCACAAATGATGCTGTTTAGTGTGTGTGTGTGTGTGTGTGTGTGTGTGTGTGTGTGTTGCGCGCGCGCGTTGGGGCACCATGTGGCATCCCCAGCTGAAGCGCCACTCAAAATGGCCGCTGAAACATCGCCGCTTCAAAATGGCGGTGCAGTTGAAGGTCCGAGGTTCGACTCTGGCCTTGGCGCGGCGACGATGTCCGATCGATCGATCGGCCTCGTTTGCGGCAGCAGCGTGCGTCTCCATCTGTGTGTTTGTCCACGGCGGACATTGATTGGTGCTGGTTCTTCTTTGCCACATGACAGATGCAGCCTGTTCACAGCAGAAACGTCGATGCCCACACCTGCTTGGGTGGCAAGTGTGAGGGAGGCATCGCTGCCGATTGGCTCCGCCGAGCCAGACAGACGAGGACGGACGGAGAGACCGATGAGGTGGGAGGACGGACAGAAACCCGGCGGGAAACTGTCGTCCCTACAGACCGTCAGACTCTTCTAGCGTGAGGACAACCGAGGTAGATACCAAGGGAAGTCAGAAAACCTTCAAAACAGCATGAAAACTGGGTTTGACACCTGGGTTGCCAGATCTGACCGACAGTTTCCTGCCCAAAAACACCATGAAACCAAAACCAAACAGTCGGCCAGCTCGGATCTGCTTCAGCGTCAGAAAACCTGAGTGAAGTCGCCCCCACCTTCCTCAAATCAGACAGAATGGGGGTCAAATGTTCGTGCTACGTTTGTGCAGCAAACATTTTCGTTTGTGCTGCTTTGGCTTTGAAGATATTAATGAAAGTGTAAAGGTCAAAAGGTCAACCAACCTCCCCACTTTTATGAAATCAAACAAATTTGGTGTCAAACGTTTGTGCAGCAAAAATGTTCGTTTTTGCCGTTGTCATTTTAAAGATATAAAGAAAGTTGGAGTTCATAAAAATGTGGGGGCTGGTTGACCTTTTGACCTTTACACTTTCATTAATATCTCCAAAGCCAAAGCAGCACAAACGTAGCCGAGTTGATTGACAGCCATTTTGTCTGATTTGAAGAAGGTGGTGGGGGGGGCGACTTCACTCAGGTCTTGAGAAACATGTCCAGAGGGATGGATGTCCGTCTGTTGTTGGATTTCTTCAGATTGAAATCCCTCGACCTGCTTCGTGCTGCTGGTCAGACTCTGGGATGAGTGACGTTAAACTCTGCGTTAGACGGGACGTCACAGTTTCACACAGTCAGGTCGGTTTGGACAGTTTTAGTTGTTTAATAAATAAAGTTATGAATATAGAGATCCTCCAGCAGACGGACAGTCATGCCGGATTTCCACTAACTGATTACAATTGGCGCACTTAGCTTCCCCTACATTGTAACATTTTTTATTCTAAGGAGATAATTTACTTGGCTGTTTTGTAAAATTTCTGTTTAACTAATAAATATTAGGGCTGTGATACAATAATCTCACGATACGATACACAATGTTCTGCCCACAATACGATATATATTGAGATATTCAGCAAACGATACAATTTAATACACTTTTGCGATTTTCTGAAAGGTTTCAGAGGGACAGAGTGATTTTGGTGACATTTAGTGACTGTTATAAAGTTGGACTGAATTAATTTAACTGAAAACTAACTAAAAGCTCCAACTACACAATACCTGGCTCTGGTTGGACACAGACTAAAAGTGGACAGCTGGACAAAATGAACCAAAGAAGTGGAGAGAAAACATGTTTCTTTTAGTTGAAACAGTCCAAACTGTAGCTGACATGCATTAGTAAAGTAAATAAAGTGAACCAAGTTCCTGCTCTGAATAGTTTGATACCTTTTTAACCTGAACATCTGAAGGAATCACTCTAAGCCTGATGACCTGGTGAAGCCAGCAGTGAGGGAACAAGGTGACAGTTGGACGTTACGATACTTAAGATGAATATCGATGTTTTTTCATAGGAAAGAAAATATCGATATTATTACACAGCCCTAATAAATACTGTATTACCATGAGCTTCTATCTGACGTTGGTTAAGGTCTTTAGCTTTCCTCAACACTG